>CACRXK020005010.1:22500-29552 GCA_902702795.2 Paramuricea clavata
ACAGCATTAACAAAGAAAGGACATCATTGGGTCATGTGTTACCTACTACTATTCTGTCTATTTGTATTCTTTGCAGTGTATTATTTAAAAAGATAGCATAGATAGTCAATAAAAATATATCAACTGTTGTTTATTACTGAAAGAATATACAATACAGTACATTAAGATTCTAAATATTTTCATCACATTTTAATTTCGGCTAAAAACTCATTGTAAATACCATTCTGTTAATATGAATATAAATTATGAGACAATGAAATGTATTTTCTACAAATATTACAGTAGATTAAATTGTTTGGTATTTAAATTTTCATGTTTTGAAAATTCATTTTAGCCCAATGAGGTTGAGGGCTTTACTAATTATTACAGTATAAATGTCCAAATCAATTAAATTTGTATTGGAATTGAAATGTACTGGTTTAATATAAAGAGAACAGATTTTATCAAAAAGGACAAAAAGTTTCCTGCATTATATTGTAGTAATTAAACAACTCTAATTTTTTCCCCATTTTTGTAAATACTGTATTTGGACGAAATGAAATACAAAATTTTAAAATGGCATTGTTTACTATGTGACACTAATTACTTACTTATTTTTAAATAACTAATTCATTAATTCACAGGAAGTGAACATGTTTCACTGTTACATTTTATTAAGAATAATTTAATTATTTATTAAAATTAAATTAATTAATTAAGAATAATTTTAATTATTTATTAAAATTTATTAATTAATTATTTATTGAAATTTATTAATTAATCATTAATTAATTAATTAATGATAATTAATTTTATTAACAAATAAAAATTAATTATTAATCAATCAATTAATTTCAATAAATAATTAAAATTATTATGTAATGGTGAAACACACATTCACTTTCTGTGCAAAGAAATTGTTCAATTCAAAACGGGGCATTGCTGGAAGGGCAAAAAATTGTAGTATTTTGCCAAGAAAGATTGTTTTGTTATCAATTTTTTTAATAGTTCAGTTTTACGTTTGAAATTCCCGCCATTAGAACTGATTGGCTTCCCGAGTTGTTTACACTCACAAAACCACATGTAGACTATTCCTAAACGGTCTACTGGCTATATAGTTAGTGCTGCCTTCCTCTGAATTTTTCATGAACTGAATTATTTACTTCAAATAGTGTAAACATCCAGCTAATTTTTTAGCACATTGCGACTATTTATTGCAAAAAAAAATGCAGAACTTCAACAGGGCAGCCGAAGGACAGTTTCTGTTTCAGCACGAACTAGTAAAACAACATGTGCAAAACCTCATATCACAATGGTGCGCATTGCTCAATAAAAACCAGCCCGTTGCCGTGTTCCTGGCCTTAGAGATTTGCAAGAGTTTACAAAAGGATAAAAGTTATGCCCTGTTGGAAATGTTTCTAAACGCCTTGCCCGAAAATGAAATTTATGGCGAAAACGAAGAAATTGTCCGAGCTAAAATTTCCATCGCATACGAGACAAAGAACTTTCAACTTGTTTATGAATTGATTGAGGTAGGTTAGACTTCTTCGTCTTTATAATAATGATGTACAACAGTCAGGTTAATTCTTTATCTATAGACCACTATTTAATTTAGGAAATTTAATTTACAAGTTGAAATGTTATGAAATTAACAATATTTCATTGGCATGTTTCCCTAGAGAGGTTTCAAATGACTTGCTGTAAAAAACGACGCATCTTATGAGTTCATTGGCGAAAATAAACATTGTCTAAGCCGAGAAATCAAAGCTAAAGTTTATGTAAAATGATTAGTTTATCACATATAAAACCACCAACACGGCAGTGTTTTATCCGAGGCGAAGCCGAGTACCTTTAGGTCTGATAAAACACGCACTGCGAATGTTTTAAATTGCTTCAAAAACGATCAATCTAGTAAGTTCATTGACGAAGTAATTTTCAAAAAATACGTTGTGTAAGTCGAGAAAATCAAAGTTAAAGTTTATGAAAATCAAGGGAAATCTCTATCACATATAAAGATACGACAGGCTTATGATTTTTCTTTGTGTTTTCCTCATGAATTATTACATGTAATTAGTTTTTTAAAGCTAAGTAGCTAATTCAATTAAAATTTAATGCACAAATCGCCGTCCTAGTTTCGAACAGTTAACCTCAAAATGCTTTTTTAAAGTTTGCTGTCTGCCCTGTTAAGCGCCAGTCTGTAACTCGTCATAAATCTATTTTATGCACCCGCAGAAAAATCAATTTCAAAACGGAGACGACTTGGTCCAAACTTGGGACAACGCACATTATGGTGAAGAATTTGAACGAACTAAAAAACCGCTATCTGCTTTGAACCGTTTCAGAATTAGAGAGAGGTAAGGCTTTCCCGCAGCCTAGTGACGGGAAGAGAGGACCAGCAGAATTCGACAAATCTTTGAACCATTTTTGCCCAGCTTCTATACTTATTTACATCGATGTTTTTGTAATTTGTATAACATTATGCCCGCGCGCAAATGCACATATATGCACTTTGTAAGAATTGCAAGCGCGCATTTAGTCAATAATTTTATATACATCCCGCGCGAATTTTGCAAAAGAATGCAGTGTGGCCCACTGGTCTGGCCTCAGTAGAACGAGTGTTAAAAATTTTATAGGTTTCTACCACCGGAAACCATCTGTCCTGGACGCGAAAGAAGGAAAGCAAGTTTGGGAGAGTCTTCAAGACATGTTCTACAGCAATGGTTGGATGAACACAGAAACAATCCTTATCCTTCGAAAGAAACTAAAGAATATTTGTCAAAAGAGGCAAACGTTACCCCTGAACAGGTATCAGAATGTCAAATGAAGATTTGGAAATGAGTGAAGTGGTACTTAGTCTCTAGGTTGTGCGCGGCCTTGTTGAAAAATTTTTGCATTCGTTCAGGCAAACAAGTTTTCTTTGCCAATTACAGTGAAAATACAAAAAGTGTCCCACTTCCGCTTCTGTAGTTTGTTGTGATTTACTGTAATTTGTTGTTTTTCTGTAGCGATTACCGATTTATCGGCAAATACTGCGATAAAATTTAAATTTCGTTCCTTTTATGCAATGAAACTAACGAAAAATGTATTATTTCCCTTTGCTACAAATGATCATATTTAAAAATAGAAAAAACTAAGTTTTTTCGCGGTATTTGCCGATAAATCGGTAATCGCTACAGAAAAACAGAACAAATTACAGTAAATCACAACAAACTACAGAAGCGGAAGTGGGACACTTTTTGTATTTTCACTGTAAGTTTTGTTTGCTCGTACCATGGATAAAATAAATCCTATCCATTTATTTTATTATCCATGCTCGTGCAGTGTACGGCAAAAAATTGACAATTTTTTCTTGCCAAAGAATATTTTGTTCGTGTGTACGACCGCCAACTTGACAAGACTGACAAGTGTACAAAAAATACTTCTGTGGTTTTGGCGAAAAAAAAGCGGTCTCTCCGTGCACACGAGAAGACAAACTTGTCAAGGAAAACTTGTTGATTGTACACACGAGAAGTTGTTCCCAGTTGTTGTAACAAGTTTGGAACAAGCTGTTAACAACTTCTAACAAGCTTAATGGCATTATCAGACTTATTACAAGGTTGTTCTAACAAGTCTGATACAATCACGATATAGCAAGAATGCTACAAAGTTGACGACACAAAGTTGGAACAATATTGTTATATCATGACTGCAGCGGACTTGTTGGAACAACCTTGCAACAAGTCTGATATCAACAACTTGGTACAAGTTGTTAACTGCTTGTTCCAATCTTGTTAACAACTTGGGACAAGCAGTGCGAACCAATTTGTTCATGGCTTATTAGCAGGCTTGCTACAAGATGTGAGATTTTTATGCGTGTAACATGGCGCCTTCTCAGAGGTATAGAGGTACACATGTAAAAACGCACAAGTTGTTACAGGTCTGCAAACAAGTTGTTACAAATATGTTCACAAACTGTGAACAAGTTGGCTTCGCACTGCTTGTCCCAAGTTGGCAACAAGTTTGGAACAAGCTGTTAACAACTTGTAACAACCTTGTTGATATTATCAGGCTTTAGCTTGTTACAAGGTTGTTCCAACAAGTCCGATACAGTTATGATATAACAGTATTGTTACAACCTTGTGTCGTCAACCTTGTAACATTCATGTTTATCATGACTGTATCAGACTTGTCAGAACAACCTTGTAACATTCTCGTTATATCAGGACTGTATCAGACTTGTCAGAACAACCTTGTAACGATAAGGCCATGCATCAAGCTTGTTACAAGTTGTTAACAGCTTAATTGTTCCAAACTTGTTACAACAACTGGGAACAAGCAGTGCGAACACAACTTGTCGACAGCGTGTGAACAGATTTGTAACAACTTGTTTGCAGACCTGTGACAACTTGTGCGTTTTGACGCGTGTAGCGCGCTAACTCGTGATTGCCACGTTTGTTTTTTTTTCTTGAACTCTCCCAGGTGAAAACTTGGTTTGCCAACGCAAGACGACGTCTTGCTCGCATGCAAGGTAAGGAAAACAGACGTGTATCTTGGCAAAGATACTCGAGGAAAAGAGTAAAAGAAAAATGTCATAAGCATACAGGCTCCAGTACATCTCTAGAAGAAGATGACAACTGCAAGGTAAGGTGGAGTCAATGAAGTGCTACCCGAAACTCTGTCTCAATTTGCGAAAAGGAAAGTGTAGCTTTTACATTTTAATTATTTGAGGTATGCACGTAAAAATCTCACAACTTGTCAACAAGATGTGTTCGCAACAGGCTTGTAGCAAGCTTGTCAACAATTTGTAACAATGCTGTTATTTCATCAAGTTGCTACAAGGTTGTCACTCACAACTTGTTGACAAATTGATGAATTGCAGGACGAAACAAGTTGTTGGAAGAACCTGTAACAAGTCTGTTGAGCTCAACAACCTTGTAGCAAGTTGTGAACAAGACGCTGACAAGTTGTCAACAAGCTGGGAACAAGCAGTGCGAACACATCCTGTTGACAAGTTGTTGGAACAGCATTGCTACAAGTCTGCTGCAGGTTTGTTACAACTTGTGCGTTTTTACGTATGTATTTGTTTTTAGATTATTGAACCAAAAGCATTTGGACAGAAAGAGGATGCAATTCCTCTACATGGTGAAGACAGCGACTTGATGAGCGACATGACAGTCAGTATGTCGGACAATGCTGGAATAACGTCAAGACCTTCTCTACCTCCGATCTCCTCTTTCACATCACCGTGTGGTTTTGAAGGAATCCATAAAAGGTAATCAAGGTTGGCTTCTAAACTGTTCTTCCTAGAGATCCAGTAAGGTACATACTTTATTGTTCAGTGTTACTACAGCTGGAAACCTAAACTAACTTTATTTATACTGGATAGCTCTATCAGTTCTAAACTGTTCTCCCTAGAGATCCAGTAAGAATCATTTCTTATTGATCCAGTGTTACTACAGGAGGAAACCTAAACTAAACTAACATTTATACTGGATAGCTCTATCAGTTCTAAACTGTTCTCCCTAGAGATCCAGTAAGGTACATACTTTATTGTCCAGTGTTACTACAAGAGGAAACCTAAAGTAATGGCTAGCTGAATTTACTGAAAGATATATATATCCTATATATAGCAGTTCGACAAAAGTCATCCCTTCATTGATCTAGCATTATCACAGGAGGAAATTGGATCACGTGAACAATGTTTGCGGAGTTTGGTAGAGTCAAACTGGAAGCATTCTTCTCCTTCGAAAAATGTAAAAATTGCAACCAGTAGGAAACATATTTGGAAACTGGTTAAAAAATTGTTTTATTTTAAAAACACATTAACAAAATTTTAAAATAAAACAATTTTTAACCAGTTTCAACCTTCCAAACTTTACTTTTAACTTCCAAATATTCTTATCCTTTTCTTCTTCTTCTTTTGGATCCGGAATCGAATCCCAGACTCAAAAGTGAAAGAAACTCTATTGTGATTCAGAAAAGCTGAAAATTTTCAACTTTAATTGTATTTTCAGACTGGTATGTCCACTTACCAATGCAACCGACAAATCACAGGATATGAGAAGTTTACCAGACAACATTCCTCCATTGGAATTGGTAGAGCCGCCAGCCGTTGTCAATCCAAGTCTACACGCGCCAACACCTTTAACGTATTACTACGATTATTATTCGTCTTTTCCCTTCCAAGTTCCGTGTTGTGCGATTTGTAACTCGTGTTTTTATCAATTAAATTCTTCGTTCGACTGTCAAGATGCCCATTTGATCACGTCAGAGAAAACATGGCCGACCAACACGCTTCCGTGTGGATCTCCTGCGAATCTACAGCGCTCTCGTGCAGCTTCGGCGTTATTGGATTTGTCTTCAGTACCGAGAATGCCCGGAATTTAAACCAAGAAATGTACCGAAAATAACACGAAATTTAATGTTTATGACAAATCTGTTTCAACCATTGTAAATCGTTTTGTTGTGTTGCGTAGAAAAAGTGTTTATTTATCACAATGTTTTGTTCTGTAAATGATATAGTTCATTAAAATGTATTTTTTGTTGTACATGGTTCAATTTTTTTCTGTTTTTTTTTTCTTGGAACAGTCCAGCACGTTTAGACCAGTAGCTGTGTGGTCCAGATACAATTTTATTAAAAAACAACAACAAAGAATTTAGATGTTGAGAACTAATTGTCTTAGCTTCCTGTTTATTTATATATATATATATATATATATATATATATATATATATATATATATATATATATATATATATATATATATATATATATATATATATATAAATATATATAAATATATATATATATATAAATATATATAAATATATATATATATATATACATATACATATATACATACATATACATATACATATATGTACATATATACATATACTGTGCTGAGTGGTTATATTACTACCTTAAAAAATAAGCAGAAACTCGACGTTTCGAGCGAAGGCCCTTCGTCAAGATACTAACTACTAACCGCTACTAACCGCTACTAACTCTTGACGAAGGGCCTTCGCTCGAAACGTCGAGTTTCTGCTTATTTTTTAAGGTAGTAATATAACCACTCAGCACAGCATTTTCA
>CACRXK020005011.1:1384-29551 GCA_902702795.2 Paramuricea clavata
GGGGGGCAAAATTTATGTTCTTGTTTTGCCTGTTGGGGGGGTTTGAAAATTTTACTTGTCTTAAGAGGGGGCAATGAAAAAAAATTATAACTGTACAGTTTCTCCTCAGTCTCCCCCTGCACAATAAATGAACAGTCCCTAAAAAAAACCCAGAAATTGAGAACGAACAATATTCATACCAAATTCCTTCTCTAGGTGGACAATGCCCTCGCCAATATTTTTCGATAACCAGGCATGCAACCTCGTTCTCAGGGCTTTCATATGAGGACGAGGGGGGAGACGAGAAAGCCCTGGTCTGGGCCAGTCACATGACTACCCAAAAAATGGCAGTATTTGACAGCTACTCGTCAAGGAGTGGCGAGATATTCTTTAATGAAATATACAAGTCTTCGAAACAAATAAACAGCCAAAACGCTTCTCAGTCGATATTATTTATGCTGTGTAGCGAAGTTCGGCGCGAATCAGCTGATATCTCTGAAGATCCTATGTCTTCTAAGATATACCGATATTTCTGGAGATTTTCAAGTAAACTACTGCTTAATGTCGACACGGCTTTTGAGCTTTGTAACCGGCCTAGGCGAAAGTAAATCATGCAGTCGGGAAAACGTCTTACTTTGAAAGATTCAAACATACTCGTACACACAAGAATCATAAAAATACAAATGTTGAATTGTTATTGTCAACTTTCAAGTTCAGTTATTTTTAGACAATATGGTGTTAGCCAATCAGAATGCAAAATTGAGTGGCCAAGACCAGGACTTTCTCGTCTCTCCATTCGTCCTCACATGAAAGCCTTGGGAACGAGGTTGCCTGGCATGAGCATCACCCTGATAGTGACACAATTGAAACAATATACGAAAGTTGACCTGATCCCAGAACATAATATACATACAATTAACCCATTCGACACAATGGTTTTAACCCATTCATGGGAGACCCTAAGCAAATAAAATCATCTGGCATTAGACAGAGTCAAGTAATAAAATAGAGCATATTGGTGCCCAATGCAATTAATAAATCAAATCAAGAGGAGGCAGTTAAATGTGTTCAATTTTGGAAGTGTGACTTAACTAACCTTGTGATTCGATACTGTAAACCTCCAAATATAAGCCCCCCACCCTCCATAAGCCCACCACATGTACTAACGCTCACCTCATTCCAAATATAAGCCTCCCTGAATACAAGCCCACTTGTTTATCACTATTAATCACTATTATTACTATGCTTAACACTTGTTTGTCACTATTATGGTAATATACTTGTTTATCACTATTACACTAACACAAAAGATCGTCCATGTATAAGTCCCCCCCCCCTATATAAGCCCCCTGTATAAGCCCATACATCAAAAATCTCTACGACAAGCCCCAGCGCTTATAGTCGGAGATTTATGGTATGTAATCTAGCACAGTAGGCAGATGTCTGCACGACTTAACTACACATTGAACAAACAAGGAAAACTTGTGTCAGCCACTGTCTGGCAAATAGACTTTGATATTGCGATCCAATGTCAGATAAACAACACATACATATACTTTCCAAGTTAAGCAAGACATGCATGAGCAAACTAAAGCCGTGTGGCACCCACCCAATCTTTCTCGTTCACCTTGACATTGGAGCGACCAGCATTTTGTATAAATATGTTTGAAACTTTCATTTGATAGTTCAAATCACCAAAATCCAAGGCAAACTTCCTGGCAGCTTGTCTAAAAAATTGGAAATATTTCTTCCGAGATCTTGTCTTGATCAGAGTTTATTTCTCTGAAGTTTTGAAATAAACATACGTGCAGAAATACACAAACGAAAACAGCACGTTAAATTAAAGTTATTAAATCCACCTTTGATAGATATATTAATAGCGCTAGCAAACAAGAACGGCTATAAAATTAAGGGCCATTCCATTTAATGTACACACCCCCCTATGGACGAGGTCAATAAAATTTGAACCCCTAAGAAAAAAATATCAAAGTGCCGACACAAACACCCCCCAAGAAATTAAGAAATTTTTACCTTACCCTCAGAAAAAATGCATAGATCAAAGGATGCCGATGCACACAACCCCTCAGAAATGGCTTTTTCGAACCCCCTCAGGAATTCTCGTCCATAGGGAGATGTGTATATTAAATGGATGGCCCATAACACTGGATTGTTGTGGCCGAATGAAAGAATTCTGTGAGGGTTTTCCTTCGATAATATTTGTTTATGTGTATAAATTTTATTTCATATAACTAACGCTAAACGAAAATAACTTGCAGCGAAATGACAATAGAACAAACGACAGTATTAATGTTATATCACAGCAAAACGTATAAAGCACATACCTTGAGCCTCTACTAAATATGGCGCTGTCGTTGTGAAGTGTCCTGTTCAGCGCTACCGTCTGTACTTTTAATAATACCAAAATTCTTTATGGATCATCCATGGATCAGAGGTCTTTGAAAGCCAAGTTGGATCCAAAATAGTTTGTATACCTCATTATATCGTAAGATACTAAGATATTATTTAACGTCTATAAACGGCGTGTCGCTTTTCACACGGCAAATTCTTTCAAAACATAGTCCTCGATATAAACTCCTTCTTGCACGCAGGATAAGTTACATGTTTTCGTCGAATGTTTGCGTGGTCTGTAAGCGTGTGCTATAAAGTTTGATTCTCAATACGTTTTTAATGCTCCGCATAAAAACTGTTCGTATATAATGGCAAATTTTCAACCTTTGTCAGTCTGTCAGTGTTCTCAAATTTCATACAGCAAAGTTCAACTAAAATTTAACTTAGCACTATAAACCCACAGACAGGAGCCAATGAACGACGAGATACAAATACACGCAGTGTTCTGATTGGCACACAAACAATTTGGAAGCTTGCCAGTATTGCGTGGGTTTCCTCTGAAGTCTAAAGCCGTGTCTAAAGTCTAAACAATCTTCATTTTTCAATGCGCATGCATATTTGCTGTCAGGGCCGTAGGAAGCTCTTTTTGATTGGGGGGCTGAAAGCGAGGGCCGAAGGCCCGAGGAAATTTTTTAATTTAGAGTCTCTAAAATGCCATTTCCTGGACTTTGGGGGAAGATTTAACAGAATTCAGATAGTCAGAAAACAGCGTTTTAGTATGTCGAAATTTGCAGGAAAGTATGGGTCATACTGTAGTATTATAAATGCGCGGCGGGAATTTTCGTCGTAAATGGCAGTTGCGCGGAAATGAAGGCAGAACATTTGAGAAAATTTCGAAAATCTGGAGTCTCTAGATGGTCTGAAATGGCATTTCCAGAGTTTTCTTTCGTAAGACCCAACACGCAAAAGACAAAATAAATCATTAGTTCATCAAAAATGTGCAGATTTTGTGGGATTTTCTTGAAAATGCGCGACAGAAATTCAGCTAAAATTTCTACGCGAGGAACGATCTGGAGTATGAGTAATATCTTCATTCTTTGCAGTTTGTCACAGATTAAATGATAAAGTTTGTATGATTTTGAAAAAAGAATGATTATTAGCAAATTATTGGGGGGGGGGGGTGGCTGCAGCCCCCCCAGTTGCTACGGCCCTGCATAAAACGTTCATACCGCTCTCTTTCCTTTGGTTTCATCATAGCCAAGTCACTTTCTTTCCAATCAGCAGAGTCTACCCAATTGTGAAAAAAGTTGCGCTTGAGTTTTGGTCGTTCCTCTTCTGTCGGTGGTGGTGTAAGGAAATTAGGTTTAGGAGTAGCATGCAGGCACTGGTGGTGGTATTTCCGCTGGTACATGGGTAGGAGGCACTTGTGGTATCTCAGCAGATACAGGAGTAGGAGACACTAGTGAAGTTCTCTGAACAGGAGCTTCGTGATAGTGAGCCGGAACATCCATCTTATTTTTGAATGTGAGAAACCGATTTAGTTGATCAGAGTAAAGCCTGCTTTTTCCACCACAGAAAGTTGTGGCGCTTCCATGATTTCTTTCATTCTCCGTTCTGCATCATACATTGCATTTACAAGTAGCGGTTGACGATACGACAGTTGTGTAACTTTGCAATCTCGCCGGGAGGTACGTTGGTCTTGAGTCGTTGTTGATCGTCCTTTGTTGGCTTTAAGTCCAACATCAAGTACCCATAAGGTCGACTCGTGGCATCTTCATAATTCCTCATAAACTCTTGCACTCTACAAGGATTTATTTGCCTTGCAAGCTTAGAAATTTGCTGTTTATCTCTTGGTGACTTGAACAACACGATATAATGAGCATTAAGGCTGATATTTCTCATTTCTTTGCCTTGATGAAATATGTTTTGGACAATATAGATGATGGACAAATTT
This sequence comes from Paramuricea clavata, assembly GCA_902702795.2. Taxonomy (NCBI): domain Eukaryota; kingdom Metazoa; phylum Cnidaria; class Anthozoa; order Malacalcyonacea; family Plexauridae; genus Paramuricea; species Paramuricea clavata. Next base: position 5,667 of record CACRXK020005011.1, read on the forward strand.
CGATAATGGCTTCCTTTTGCAAAAAGACAAGCAATACGTTTATCATTGCCAGATTGAGCCACAAGGTCGTCCAATACGATCCAATTCCGTTGAGATACGTCCAAGTAATCTGCGTTGTCGATGTCTTCGGGGATGCGTTGATTAAACTCGATTCCAGGCATTGTTCTCATCATATCAAATAGGAGGGTTGCCATTGACCATAATTTATCACCAAATGATACGTTGAGGAGCAGAACTTACAGTCGTTTGAGCATTCTCCAAGAGAGATTTTACCCATACGGTTTTGCCGCTTTGTGTACACCAAGCTACGATGCACGTAAAAGGATGCATGCTGCATAACACTGGACTTATTGCCGATTACACGTACTGGTGCAACGCATCTGTTTTTTGTGACGTAAACGGTTACCAGGTGTTGAAAACGGTCTTCCAATTCCACAGACCTCGCAGGGATAAGACATGTTTGCAGGTTCACAATCAAATGTAAAATGAATTCGAAGTTTGTGTACCGTTACATAAATAGTATTATATGGTCAAACCAACATAAATAATCCTATGATATTGATATTCCATGATATTGTACGATATCCTAAGATATCCTAAGAAATAGGAGTTTTAGAAAGAAAAGGAAAATTCTTGTTCAGCGTGAGAGTGGTTTTCTAGGATTGGTACTTGCACCACTTTTAGAGGGCTTTGCAGAATTAGTATAAAATAATCATCATTACTTCACATCGTCATTCCAACCATGGACAGCAAGGAAAGATCATCTCTGAGACATTAGCGCGTTGAAGATATACTTAGACACTTAAACGATAATGTTGATAAAAACAATGCTGAAGAACTTCTTCACTGCATTCTCACCACATCCACGGATATTCTCACATGGAATCTTCAAGACGAAATTGTATACAAGGGACAGAATATACGTGGAACAAATATTGTAGATCTTTTGCAATATACTGTTTTATCATATAATACTGAAATTCCAGAACCGGCTGGACTAAACATATTTCTTAAAGGCTTGCAAAATTGGAAATTGATAAAAAGCTAATCGTAAGTGGATGTGTCCTTACAATGCTAGCCCACAAACAGCCACTACGTTATGTGGACACAGAGTCTGATAAATCCGAGGATGAAGCTTCACGCTTCGTAGAATCTCGTATTTCTTCCATTTTGCCATCAGAAACGGGCATTTCCTTTACTATACTTTCAACGTAAGATTCTAAATCTAGAGCTTCAGATGGATTCTCTTCACAGGCACCACTTCGCGATAGTGTGTCCGCAACTGGAATGTCCTTTCCAGGTTTATACTTTACGGTCACGTTATACCTCTGTAGACGGATTCTCATTCCCTAAACTCTCAATGGGGTGGCTTTCAGAGGTTTTATCATGATTATTTCTAAAGGTTTGTGGTCCGTTTCTGCATCGAAGTCTCAACCATAGTGGTAGTGATGGAACTTCTCACATCCAAAGACTAACGCTAATGCTTCTTTTTCTATTTGAGCGTATGCTTGCTGGGTTGGAGTTAAAGCTTTCGAAGCATATGCCACAGGTTTCCCATCTTGTAGAAGCACATCTCCTAGCCCTGACTGGGAAGCATCCACTTGTACTGTGACACGTTTACCAGTATCGTAAAACTTCAAAACTGGACCTGGAACTTGCGTTATGATATTCTTCATTTCGGTAAATGCAGCTTCGTGTTCAGGACACCAATTCCAATGAGTATCTTTCTTCACCAATTCTCTCAGGATTGCATTTTTCTCCGACAGATGTGGTGAATACTGAGCCAAGTAGGTGAACATGCCTAGCTGACTCTCCAACTATTTTTTGTTTTGCGGTAACATCATATTTCTTACCGCTTATCTTCTTTGGATTAAGCTTTACCCCGTTCCGTCTCGCGGCCGTCAAAGTCGCACGCAGCCTCTCATCGTGCTCTTCTCTTGTTGATCCAGACACAAGTATGTCATCAACAATCACGTGGACACCAGGCGATTCCCAAAATACGCGATCCATCTTCTTTTGGAAGACTTCTTGCGCGGAACATATACCAAATGGCATTCGTATTAAGTAACAAAATCTACCAAATGGGGTTTGGAACGTTGTCAATATAGAGGATTCCTTGGATAGTGGAACGTTCCAGTAGCCAGCTGTCGCATCTAGAACAGTAAAATACTTCGCACCGGCCAACTGGCTGGTGGTTTCATCTAGTGTCGGCATTTGATAGTGTTCCCGTTTTACAGCTAAATTCAAATCCCTGGGATCTAGACAAATTCTTACTTCACCGTTGGGCTTTGGGACAACTACCATAGAGTTGACCCATTCTGTTGGCTCATCAACTCTTCGTATTATATTTAACTTTTCTATTCGTTCTAATTCGCGCTTTACTTTATCTCTCAAGCTGACAGGTGTTTTTCTTGCAGCATGCACAACAAGTTTAACGCCTGGCTTTAATTGAATGTGGAATTCATGCGATAAACATCCTTGACCTTTGAAAACATCACTAAACTCTTCAAGTAACTGATCACAATTTGTGTTTTCGTCCGACTTATTCACCGTCATTATAACTTTGATTAATGATAGGTCTTGGCATGTTTTTAAACTCAAAGCAGTGGGAGCATTGGCATTAACAACTTAAAATGCAAGGTTATGGGCTTCGTTCTTATACTTGCATTTCAGCTGACATCTACCAAGAACTGGAATTCTATTTCCCCCATATGCAGTTAATTTTACTTTAGTTGGCTGTAACACTTTTGACTTTGTCTTTAAGGAATTATAAACTTGTACCGGCATTACGTTAACTTGGGCCCCAGTGTCTAGTTTAACTAAAAAAAATATTTAAATCTTTATTATATTTAAATCTTTATTAATCTTTATTAATCTTTATTTTTTTAATCTTTATTATTTTAATCTTTATTACTTTATTTTTTTATTTAAATCTTTATTACTCGATTACTACCGTACTGCTTTAAATCTAGTCTATGATCACGATAATCCACGGACATGGAAATCTATCTGCCTAAAGTGCAACAAGGCTCGAAGTCTGGATAGTCCATCTCTTGTTGTTTTTAGCGAGTTTGGGATTTGGCTTTCGCCGCCACTACCGCTACCTCTCGCTGACCTGATGTGCATGTAATTGGTTAGCTCGATAAACTATAAAAATATTGTTGGTGGCGGTAGTGGTGGTGGAAGTTGAATCTTGTCTTGGCTATGTATTGCATTGCATTGCATTGTATTGCATTGTATTGCATTGCACTGCATTGCATAATATTCAATTTTGTTCTGTGCGATGTAGTTTTGTTTTGCGATATGTTGTTTTGTGTTGTATTCTTAAAATTTAGCAATTTTTAAAGGGCCCACAGTAATTGGTGTATACTGTTGTGGTGTCCCTGCCACTTGTTTGTTGTAAGTGGCGAAGTTTAATAAATAAATAAATAAATAAATAAATATTCAGATTTTCTTTTACCCGGCAATAGTTCCAGACTGACTCGACTCACTCGAGATCGGCTGCTCGGATTCTTTTCCTCCATCTCTTTTTGCACTTTGTAATGCCCACCCATCATTCTTTTGATATTTTCTTTTTTCTACCTCAACTGTAGTTCCAGACTGACCCGGATCGGCTGCTCATTATTTTCCGCCATCTTTTTCCGTCCTTTGTCATTGGTATTTACATTTTCTTTTACAAAGTCTATCCATTTTTGATAGGTTTTCTTTTGTCTCGTGTCGATGCACTCCATCTCACCCCCCCCCCTAGTGGCTGAATTCTTCATGCTGTGTCTGACTGGCTCTCCTTTTTCTCTTCTTATTAATACATGTCCTGATGTCCATACCATCTCACCTTTCTTCCCTCACCTTCTCTGCAATATCCACCACTCTACATCTTCTGACTTCTTCATGACTGACTGATTGATTGGCGTCTTAATTTAACCACGAAATCCATTTCACAATATAAAAAAAAAACAACTAAAAAAGATATGTGGTCTTGCACGGAGACATGCCGGTGATTATACGATGTCAAACTATCAGTATTGATAATATTTACCAAAATATATAACTACTATAAAATACTAGAAAATAACTGCAGCAAGTGATTGAACTCTGGTAGTTTCGACGGGTATGCTATTCATTCCATTAGGGTGCACCTCTATATGAAAAACAGTTTTCTCAGAAATTCAGTCAAGGATCTAAGTACACATTTTTTTATTTGAGCTTCGCAAGTTTTGCTCGTGTATCGAAGAAGTAGGAATGAATTTACTAGACACATAACTCGGGAACATATTATTTGCAGTTTTCCACATAAATGTTTTAAATTGTCACTGTAATTTCAGAACCATCCTCAGAGATACGAAAAACTAGTTTCATATTATGAAACTAGTTTATAGTCACTGTAATATAAATCATTTTTGACATCTTATAGAAATAATATGAAACTAGTTTATTGTCACTGTAATATTATAATAATTTTTTACATCTTCTAGAAAGTGTCCAGACCCTTGTGACAGTCTTTGCGATAATTGGAAGAATGTTCCTGACTGGAAATTTTGGAACTATTTTTATTTGTACTTCTGAACTTTATCCTACTATGATGCGGTATGTATTCAATAAATAATCACCCTCATTATCACTCTCAGTTTTAGACATCAAGATTAATGTACATATATTTTGCACAATTCATACTGTGTAGGAACGTAGGTGTTGGAGCAGGGATATTCTGGGCAAGAATTGGTGGCATTGCAGCACCACAGATTTTGTTACTGGTACGTAACTAAGCATGAATGCAATGGTGGTGAATAGTGCAAGGGTATTGCACCATTCACTGACACTGAGGTGAATAATTGTTTTAACGTTAACATATACCATAAGAAAACAAAACAAAAATGGCCAAAAAACAACGAAAATATTTTTAAAATGATTTGTATCGCAGCTCCGGACCCGTAAGAGTTGTGAGCAAAATAGCAATTAGAGCAGTCCAAAGCAATTAGAGCAGTCCAATTGTCATGGTTTGCGGACTATCTAAAAAATAGGACTCAAAGAGTAAAATTCAAAGATTGCATTTCGTCCCCCAGAACTATCAATTGTGGTGTTCCCCAAGGCATTAGGCCCCTTAGGCCCCTTATTCCCCAAGGCATTAGGCCCCTTAGGCCATTAGGCCCCTTATTATTCCTTATATATGTTAATGATATATCAAACTGTACTAATATTCTAAATCTTATCCTCTTTGCGGATGATACAAGTTTATTTTCTTCTGACAAGGATTTAAAGTCTCTGGTGGAGAGGAATAACCAGGAGCTTTCTAAACTCTCAACGTGGTTCAAAACGAACAAATTATCTTTGAATGTAAAGAAAACTAAATGCATTATCTTTTGTGCCAGAAACAAGCCCCTAAACCAATATAGAAATAATCTAAACATAATTATCGACGGTCAGGAAATTGAGCAAGTTGCATCAATAAATTTTCTCGGAGTTCAAATAGACGAACATTTAGACTGGAAGGTTCATATTGACAAGGTTTCTATGAAAATGGCCAAATCTATTGGTTTAATTAATAAAATTAAATCATATGTCTCTGTTTCGACCAGAAGAACCCTTTACTGTTCACTTGTTCTTCCTTATATTCAATACTGTAATATTGTATGGGCCAACTGTTATCACACTTACCTCGACAGGATCCTCAAATTACAAAAGCGAGCTGTTCGAATTATTGCTGGAGCTGGCTTCAGGGATCATACTAAACCACTATTTTCTTTGTTTAAATTATTAAATGTATATTAAATGTATACCAACTTAACCAATATCAAATTGGATGTTTCATGTTCAAATGCCTTAATCAATCCTTTTCCTTACCATCTCAGTTTCTCCAATATTTTTCTTATAATAAAGATGTTCATCACTATAATACTCGAAACGCTGCTAAGATTCATATAAAGAAGGTGCGAACTACTACTAGAAAGCTAACTCTTAAGCATAGTGGCTCAATTCTCTGGAATTCCCTCAATAAATCTATTACTCAGTCTCATTCACCCAGTTCCTTTTAATTCAAACTCGGAAATTTCCTCATGGAGGCAAATAGCTAAAGGTTAATTTAATTAACTGAGTTATATATATTGTAATATTCTGAATTTGTTTCTTAATCTCAATCTTTTGCTCTATTCATCTATCTCGTAACAATGCCAAAACCGCGACCTCTAACTATTTATAACATCTATATGCCACCATGGTGTTTAGCGTTTTACAAGCTCCTTGGTTTTTTTTTTGCTGAGCACCATCCAAATATATGTATATACTTTTTGTACATAATTATATATTTGGTGAATAAACTATTATGTATGTACACGTTGATTGGTCAAATTTGACGTATTAAGCCGTTATATTCACCTACAGGTGAATTTATAAAATAACATGTATATAACGCGTGCTCTGATTGGTCGAAACCCGTGTTTGGATTAGGCCATCCAAACACGGAAGACTATCGTGTTGTTGTTATTTTATAAAACAATTACTTTATGGTTTCCGTGTTTGGATGGCCTGATCCAAACACTTGGGAATGTTGCTCGAGTTAAGAAAAGCGCGCAAAATCACTCGTCTTCGGCTCGTGTTTTCGCGCGCTTTTCTTAACTCTCGCAACATTCCAAAGGTCATCAGTTCATCCAAACACGGAAACCATAAAGTAATTGTATAGTAACAAAACCGAAATTTTCAAAATGGCGGCTAGCCGTTTTGTGGAAGTTACTGATAAAGAAATAAGCGAAATTAAAATAAATTCAGTCCCAAAAACACAAAAGAGAGGTGGATAAAGTGCAAGGATATCTAAAACTGAGAAACCAATCGCATTGCACGAGTATATGCTAAAACTCAAGAAAAATATTTATAAAGATTAAATATTTAGACCACTTTAATTAAATCAATTAATTTATACATTTAGTATGTATTATTCTCGTTCCTGATTGGTCAGAAAGCATCGGATCGATAATTCTCAATATTCGGTAATTTCAGCTGCTGACTTGTTACGTAATTTCAGCTGCTGACGGGCTCAGCGTCCAATATAATAATAAGTTTTTTTGGATGGAACTTGCATCCAAAACAAAAATTATTGGACGCTGTAGTGCCCAAGCCCCTGCGCGGCCAACAACTCAAATCCAAAAGCGCGGAAAAATAAACTAATATACTTGAAACATTTAAAAACTTCGTTTAATCGTTTTATACGTTTCTGATGTCTTTAAATGTAGTAAAATAATTATTGGATTCGGCTTTCGCATGACATCAAGAATTATTCAGACCACGGTCAATGCTAACATTGACCTCGGTCTGAATAATTCTTGATGTCACTGGCTCAGCCAGCCTCATCCAAGAATTGTTTATTATATTACCCAATTACTTATAATATATATCCATCATATTTTAGTAGCAATTTCAAAATCTTTTCCTAGGGAAACTATACAGCTGACGCGGTACCTTTTATTATATTTGGTGGCTTGGTTCTGCTGTCAGGTTCGCTTGCCCTATTGCTACCAGAAACTTTAAATGTGAAACTGCCTGAGACACTGGAGGAAGTAGGGAAATTTGAAATGCCACAAGAAGGACAGGGAAAGATGAGCATTGTAATTGGGAATGAAAATATCGAACTTGGCTCGTGAAAATAAAGATAGTGATACTTAGAATAATGTCGAATGATTATGATTGATTGTGATATATTATTCAGCTCAACCCCTTCAGGGTTTTTCAGTGACCGATTACCTTCACTCGACTGCACGTCCAATGACGCGGTTCTGCAGCGTTGAGATAAATTCCAGTTGAACTATAACATGTATAGATGAGACTGAAAAAATCAAAATATACATATCAAAATATTCAAATGTTCAATTATCATTTATTTAAATAAGCAAAGGGTTGCTCAAAAACTTAGAAAATATATGCGAGCTTGCGAGCTGAGAACAACAACAAATTTTCGCGCCAATTTTTGCAAGTAACATTCGAAATGTTGCAAATGTCCCTGGACTTGAACCAAAGCCCCGTTTACACTACGCTCAATTTTTGGTACGGCACGGATAAACTTGGTACCCGTACCACTTTTTGGTTCTTGGACTACCTATTTAGATGCATGGTACAAAGAACCAAAAAAGTGGTACGGTACCAAAAATTGAGCGTAGTATAAACGGGGCTTAGCTAAATAGGTAGTCCAAGAACCAAAAAAGTGGTACGGGTACCAATTTTATCTGTGCCGTACCAAAAATTGAGCGTAGTGTAAACGGGGCTCAAGTCTAGAGTCTCATATATATAGTTATACTTATATGATAGCATGGTTTGTGTGCAGATTCGTACAATTCGCACGTACATGTGGGCACTCAGTCAGTGAACGGAAGAGTTAATTGGTCGACACTCTTGGCTGTTTGTAATTTAATTGTAAAAGGACTGACTTGTAAAAACCCACAAGGGTTTATTTGGTCCTTCCAGTGTCAATTAATTTGATGCAAATGTGTTATGAGAAATGAATAAAGTATACTGTAAATTTCAAAAAAGCCAAACAAAACTGGTTCGTTTCTCGTGGACAAAATCGATAGTATCAAATTATCGCGTGGCTATGTGCAAATCATGGCTGTTATTGTATACAGCTATTTCAATTAGAATGTTAGGGTTTGTAATTCAAGTGAGAATATATACATTTTAAGACCTAACCAGGAACGACTGCGAAAAATGCAGCACAAGGTCCTCTGGTAGGAATTGAACCTACGGCCCTGCGATTCCGGTGCAGCGCTCCAACCAACTCAGCTACAGAGGCCAGCTGTTGAGCTGCAACCGCAAGTTCATGTATATATAGGTAATCGGGTGTGCAGGTTGTGATAAGGTGGACTTCAATGATTAGGATTCTTGCACTTCACTTGGTGGAATTAATATTAGAATGTTAAGGTTGTCCCCCGAGCAAAGCGGAAATGTCGAATACGAGCGCGAAAGGCTGCTGGGAATCGCTAATAAATTCATTAATTTATTAGCGATTCCCAGCAGCCTTCCGCGCTCGACGTTTCCGCTTTGCTCGGGGGACAACCTTAATTGAAATAGCTGTATACACAGACAGTCATGTTTCTATTAGACAGTTAACAGCGTTTTTAACGTTGAAGTAAAGTGAACGCAAGCGGCAAGCTGAGAATACCAAATTTTATTTGCATTTCCGGCCATTCCGATGGTCTAAATATCCAAAAAGTTCCTCGGAGGATCGAGCATTCAAGTGGAATTCTAAATAAAATTATAATATAAAACGTAGTATCGGAGTGTGAACGTAGGACACCAATTTGTGGTTCTGGCATGAAATTACTGAATTGAAATTCTATTAGAAATTATTCGATATTAACGGCTCTGTCTAAATGCTAGCATGCTTTCTATTAGCTTGGCAAACGTTGACCAGATATACAGTCGAGTAAATACGCCTTTTAATTTCGACGTTCGCGACGCCATCTTGCCAAGTTCATGGGGCGAACCAAATGCCGGTAGTACCAACGTATCAACAGCTAAAAGCCTGATCTTTCAGAATATGAAAAAGTAGATAACATACAATAGCGCGCTGAAGTTGCATGGATTATTTTTTTATATACCTTGTAGTAAGATCACTATAAGAAAATAATTATGAATATGATTTACTCAGTAATCACTTATCATTTTATACTCTATAAAGGATGCTATTTTTGATTTAGTTGTAAGAATTATTTTTTAAATATTGTTTTGAAGGAATCATAATTAGATCTAGATTCTTTAGTTTGAAATTTTCCCGCTAAATATGGCTTGCTTGCGATAATTGAATGACGGAACACTCATTCCGGTGAATTAAAAATTGAAAATGCCCATGCATTTTGGGCAAAAATGCGGTTTCAATTTTAATTTTTTAAAAAAATGAAAAATACGTTTTTGTCAAAAATAAACTGATTTTCATATTTCAAAATCGTTAAAAAATTAATGATCCTACGACCGACGGATTATAAACAAATTTGTTAAATACTCGCGGTCGTCTATTTTAAATAAATTGAGTATATAGAAACTTAATTTTCTGCGAAACATGCATGCTTTCTGGCCAAATGCGCCAAAACCGTTATATTGCTGTCGTGTGTTTTTACCCTCTTTAAATAAAGTTGTTCATTCATTCATTCGTAGTACACGGCAATGCTTCGAATGATCTTAATTGAAAGTGCCTATGACACGAAATTTCACCCCAATTTAAAGGTTTATGGTTGCATTGTAAAGATCACTTAAAATGACTTAATTAATAATTTCCTTTTATAGAATTTTGGTAACTTGAAAAGATATTCAATTTTGTTTCATATGCAAATATCACCGGTGTGGCATTACATCACATAATGAGTTTTCAGAAAAGTATAGTTTTCTTGACGAATACGTATCTAAAAACTTAAAAATTGCTCTTGTATATGTATTAATTTCATAACTGGTTAATTAACCCTCTGTATTTGTTTATAAAAATATTCTATCAAGGTAAAATATTGCGTTTTCAAAATGTCATTATGCGATGTGATGTCACACCGGTGAGTATATGTACAGTATATATGCTACACCATGCGGGCTAAAGGCCGGTTTCCGAAGTCGCTTTGCCCACGCGTGCGGAGCGGGTTTTGAAATCAGTTATAGTGGAGCATCACTTTGGAACAGCTTGCCTGAATCTCTTAGATTATCATCATCCCTCTCCTCGTTTAAAGGAAGTCTGGAATCTCTATATTCTTCCAGTCTTACCGACTCCCACACGGCAACCAGGTCAGTCTCCTCTTCTCCTTCTTCCCTTCAATCTTGTCTTCTTCTTTTATTAATTATTAAAAGAAGAACTTTTACTAACTTATATTAATTATTTTTACTTGTAAATAGCTAATTATCATAATTATGTACTGATGGTTCTCCGTGTATAAATAAAGTCATGTATGTGTGTATGTATGTGTGTATCTGCTCACGCGGGCGTGACGGGCGTAAAAAAAAATGAACGAAGCGCCCGCGTGGGCAAAGCTAGCGAACGTTAATGGAAAACTGGCCTTTACAAATCTCGCGCAGTAGGAACATGACTTATTATCACCATATGTCCATAATATGATTACAGATTGTACACACGCACTAACTAATAGTCTCAACTGTTGAATGTTGGAGACTTGTATAAACAAAGGCAGAATCTGACGGTCGAACAACGTGCTGAATTGCAAGGCATTTGGCTAACTGTGAGTATGAAATAAACTGCGCGTCTATATGTATAAATTAATAAGGCCTGTGTTGACTACAAAATGACAGCGACTTGCAGAACAAAAATCCTAATGTGCGGGGAATATACTTGAGCACCAAATATTAAACATGTTAATTTTGTGATGCTCTTTCAAGCTGTGATGAAATTTTTGTCCAAGCTTGTCTAGATCAAAATTTCACTCATAAGAGGAAAGGTCTATTGGTCACGAATGACAAGTTTGCGTGCAACGTGGCACCAGTGTACGCTGGACTAAAATAGCGTGACGTTTTCTGTGCCGTGCACTGACAAAATATGCTGGTACAAAATTATTTAATGACAGTTCTACCGTGGTTATCAGAGCAACATAATATTAATGATTGAACAGTTCAATATGGCATTGGCATGCGTATATATGTATGAATGATTCCAGTCTCAGCTACATGTCGCTGTACGCGTCATCGATACACAGAGACGAGTCATCAGGAGATTCAACTCGGAAAACGCGTCATCGAGACACTAAATTTAAATCGAATGGTTAGACAAATGATTAGATTTATTAGATTCGTGAGTCTTACGAGTTACGACTTACATATAGTTAATACTTATACTTATATATGATAGCATTGTTTGTGGAGGGCACTCAGTCAGTGACCGGAAGAGTTGGTCAACACTCTTGGCTGTTTGTCAGAAATATATAGAAAATACTAATTTAATACTATTATTGGTTTATTCACAGTGTCATCGTAATAGATTATCCATCACAAGGTTAATCTCCAGTTACCAATGAGAAAGGTTAAAGGTTGGAAACTCACACATATTACGATTTCGTAATTTTCGTGGTCATATAATTGGGAAGTGGTTTGCCTGACTAATAAGTGCGTAAGTATCAAATTATCGCGTGGCCATGTGCAAATGTTGGCTGTTATTGTACATACACAGACAGTCACGTTTCTATTAGACAGTTAACAGCGTTTAAACGTTGAAGTTTAACGTGAACGCATACGGCAAGCTGATAATGCCAAATTTTATTTGCATTTCCGGCCATTCCGATGGTCTAAATATTCAAAATTTCCTCGGGGAAGCATTCTAGTGGAATTCTAAAATTATAATATAAAACGTTGAAATATCGCAGGACACCAATGGACAACTTGCATGTTAGAGTAAATTTTAATCTAAGTAGGGACCGGTCATTAATTATAGGGAGGGGGGGGGTGCAAAATGGGGAGGATCACTAATTTTCATGCAAGGGAAAGGGGGGGGGGGTCGTGTAAATTCGTGCAAGAAAAAACATAGCAGATTTTTTTAATTAATGACATTTTTAATAAACAAGAATACCTAAAAAAGCAGGAGAGTTATTATTTTATTACAGTAAATGCCGTAAATGGGATCTTTTGGTTCGTTGATTCCTTGTTCAAGTAACACAAGCATGTCTGGCATGTTTTATGGATCCTCTAGGTGGCAAAATTAACACCTGAACTATAGCTAATGATTGCCTCATTGGGGTTAGGATAAAACGCGGATACGGACGGACGGATGGATGGCGGACGGACGGACGGATGAGTGGCGGACGGACGGACGGACGGACGGACGGATGGCTTCCAAAAAACTTTTTCAGCCTTTTTTAAGCCATATCCGCGTTTTATCCAAAATGGTATCCAAAAGGATAAAACGCGGATATGGTCCAGAAAACGTTTTTCAGCCCTTTTTAAGTCATATCCGCGTTTTATCCAAAATGGTATCCAAAAGGATAAAACGCGGATATGGTCCAGAAAACGTTTTTCAGCCCTTTTTAAGTCATATCCGCGTTTTATCCAAAATGGTATCCAAAAGGATAAAACGCGGATATGGTCCAGAAAACGTTTTTCAGCCCTTTTTAAGTCATATCCAGCGAGTGGAAGGTTCCGCGTGGCGGTTGTAAACAGCTGAAGACGAAAGATATCACTGTACGCTGGTACGAAAACCGAAGTGTGTTGTTGGATGGTCCCATGAAAGATGAATACTCCGATATTCTGCAAAGAATAGCCACTATTTCACCGAATAACATAAGCAATTTGGGAGTTGACGACTTTGCTGATGTCTCACCCACGCATATGCCTTCCCTGCCGAATATTAATAGCTTTATGGTAAATACGAACATGTCGAATGCTGAACTGTTCGATTTTGATGCTTCTCAAAATGACTCTGCACACTTTTCAACTAATAATGGCGCTACAAATCGATCTGAGCAAACCCTTAAAGAAATTTCGATATGTGTGGAGGGAAACGCACTGGATGATGTTATGAATCGCTTGAATGCATTGTCTAACGAATTTGAAATATATAAATCCGAAACGACCATAGTATTGAACGAGCTTGTAGATGGGTATGAAATTCGTAATAGCCAAGTGAGAGATAATCAACTTGCCCAAGAAAACGACTTATTAAAAAAGCAAATATGGCACTTAAATCTGACGTACATAAACTTGAATGTCTATTGTCCGAAACCAGTTCTAAATTAGTAGCTGCGGAAAGCGAAAAAGCTAGTCTCGTGACGGTTATTCGGTTAATGAATGAGGATTGTGCTAATGCTGTTAAAGATGTAGGGGACAACGTTCGCAGTCAAACGACTCAACCAAGAAATCCATGGTGTACGGTTCATACAAGAAGTGAGAATCAAAAAGGTAACAAGGTTACAAGGCTGCACAACCAGTTCTCGTCTTTAGAGGACGAGGCAAATGAACTAAACAATAACAGTGACTTTGATGCTTCCGTAATTAATATTGATTCTGATATACAACAACCAACACCTAGTCAAAATATGTCTGAGAGTACAAGTAAATCTACAGAGCCCAAGGATGACAGAACGCAAGGTACAAGTGGTAACAGTGATCGAGTACCAAAGAAAGGTATTGCACTTATTGGGGATTCAATAATCAAAAATATTAGTCCGGTAAAACTCTCAAAAAGGAAAGTTTATAAATTCACATATCCAGGTAAAACAACTATAGAAATAACTAATGAGCTTGCCAAAATTAATATTAAACCGGAGCCGTCTCATGTTGTTATTCACGCAGGGACAAATGATGTCCCTGTTGAATCTATAGACGAATGTGTTGGTAACATGGAAAAACTTATTACAACAGCTAAACAGAAATTCCCTAATTCTAAAATTGGAATTTCTGGACTTACATTGAGACAGGATAGTGATTTAATATCAAAAATAGAAGAAATTAACGAGAAAGTTCAGAGTTTGTCATCTAAGCATGATGTGACATTTATAAGTAATATGTCAATAGATGAGACATGTTTGAACTCTAGTGGCCTGCATCTAAATGCAAAGGGGACTGCCATACTAGCTACACATTTTATTAAGTTCCTTAGGGATGGGCAATCCTTAAGTTCACTGCGCCCACAAAAACATTCCCGTCAGGATTTTCCAAAGAACACAATAAACCATCTGGCAGAACTACTAAATGCGATAATGAACGTGAACAAGTAAATTGTCAAGATTTGATTGATTGATTGATTGATTGATTTTAATAATTACCACATTGTAAATTAATAAAAATTTAAAAAACGTGATATTACATAGATAGTATTAAAATTTTTAAATTTGCAAAAAGTTCAATTTAAAACTACTATAATATAAACTATATTAATGATATGTACTATAAAATATTTTGTTATGTCTATGGTCGGTCCCAGTTTCTAACACACTTTGGGATAAAACTGTTCTTATATCGTTCAGTTTTGCACTTATACATAGGATAAGTGCGTTTATTTCTTAGACTGAATTTGTGAGATATAGCACTGGGAAGTAGCGTTCTCAACTTATCGTCTGAGTGTTGATGGATATTCTTATAGAATGACAAGCACTGATTCTCTCTTCGCTGGTAAAGTGTAAGAAGGCCAGTGTTTCTTAGTGAGGTAGTATAGGAGGACTGGGGGAAAGCGATTTTCAATGCACGTTTTTGTATACTCTCGATTTGATCAGCGAGGAATTGAGGGAGAGAAAAATGCCATACAGGTGAGGCGTATTCCAAAACTGGACGAATAAATGCACAAAAGACCGTTATTAAATCATTGGCAGTGGCACCAGATCGTTTGAGGATCCTTAGAGCATAAAGACGTTTACTTGCTTTGGTGCAGATGTAATCAATGTGCGCATTCCAGGTAAGATCCGATGATATTATCACTCCCAGAAGTTTGAAGGTCTGGACGATTTCTATGTTTAAACCAGATGACGAGAGGGCATCGAATACCATAGGGACTCTAAGAAAGGATATACGCAGTTCTTTGGTTTTAGATACATTAAGCGCATGTTGTTGTGATTGGTCCAGTCATTTATAGTGTTTATATTAGCTTGAAGCAATGAAGTAGGGGACGATCTTGAAACGATTTCGTATGTGGATATTTGTACATTGGAGTGTTGGTTTGCAAGTCATTTATCATCACAAGGAAGAAGAGGGGTCCAACTTTTGTACCTTGTGGAACCCCTGCATTTATTTGTCGCCATGTTGATTTATTCTGGCCAAGCTTGACACGTAAATATCGGTCATGCAGGAACTCAGCGCACCAATTCAACAAGATAGGAGGGATGTTGAGTTGTTGTAATTTATGAAGTAAAATATTGTGATCGATGCGATCAAAGGCTTTCGAAAAGTCAATCATACAACATCTGATAGTTGAACCAGGGTTTTCTAATTCGGCTAGCCAGTTATGGATCATGTGGATAAGAGCGTGTGTGGTGGAGCAATTTTTCATATTTCCGAACTGGAGCGGGTCGATTGATGGTTTAATATAACCAAAAAGCCACCGAAAAACAAAGCTTTCCAATAATTTACTCAGCACCGGTGTGAGAGAAATAGGTCTTAGGTCGCTATCAATTGATTTGGGATTAGATAGTTTTGGCGCTGGGATAACGTCTGCTGATTTCCAGAGTGTCGGGATGCAACCTTGTGCAATGCTGGCATTGAAGATGGAACATATTGGACCAGTGAGCAACGGTGCAGCTGATTTCAGTACCCAGTTGGGGATATTGTCGGGGCCAATTGCTTTCTGAAGACTGATCTTTTCCAATTCGATTTCAACTTGTTGGGTTGATATTATGTACTCATCAGGAACAGATGTAATGTGAAGCTTATTGAAGCAGAGTGGGGCCAATTCGTTTGAAACACTACAGAAAGATTCGGCAATTAGTTCAGCAAGCTCAGGACCTCTTTTGAACTCACCATCATGGAAGATGCTCGAAAAAGGTTCCGATTTAGATAAACCAGAAATAGACTTGATGTCATCGTACCATTTTTGGGGGTTAGATTCACTGGTATTAAGGATTTTCTTATCGTAGTAGCATTGATGAGCAGATTTACATAGTTTTCTAACTTTGTTACGATAAACGTTATACATGATAGTGTTGCTGGTTAACCAAGCTTTCTGCCTTTTAGAAATGAATTTTTTTATATCTGCAGTGATCCATGGTTTATCTTTAGGGTAACACTTTATGGTGCGCAGAGGGAGGTGACTATCGATAACAGAGGATAGTTTGTTCGAGAATAGGTTGAATTGATCATCTAAAGCAGTTACGTGGTAAAGTGGGGTCCAGTTGATTTGGGATAAGGTGGTGATTAGGGCTTGTTTGTTTGCGGGTCGACAGTCTCTTTTAGTAATGTAGGAGGGGGTATAAGACTTGAGTGACTTCGGACTTTGTTTAGTCGGGTTGAGGAGATCTTTTTGGGTATGTTCGTTCCTAAGCTCCAATGGAAACAGTTTCTGAACGGGACGCCGTATGTACGTTGGTTTCTTGCTGTCCCCCGCAATTCTAATAACAGCAGCGCGTATTTTCCCATCTGTACTACGTATTAGCTCATGAACTCTTGCCAAACACCACTTTGCTCGAGATCTGTTCTCGTCATGCACACTAACTACATCACCAATGTTGATAGATGTTTCTTTCGTCACGCTCAACGAGCCACGATGTTGTTCCCGAAGACTCAGAAGATATTCCTTATGCCATTTTTCCCAGAAACTGTCAGTTAACCTACATAGATACTTCGCTCTTTTTGTTAACTCCGTTCCAGAGATGTCTGCTGTTTCTCCTTCACACTTAGAATTTGACATCAAAATTGAACGTCTTCCCATTATTAATAAATGAGAAGGTGTTAAAGCTTCTTCCATTTCGCCAGATTCAACATACGTCAGAGGTCTTGAGTTTAGTACACTTTCCACTTCCGTAAGAACTGTATTAAGTTCATCGTAACTTAATCTCGCATTCTTTAATGTTTTCTTTAAACAACACTTCAACGACTTGACCATTCGCTCCCAGAACCCACCCGGACCCCACCAAGGGGCCTTTTCAACTATGAATTTTCATTCAACTCGTCTGGACTGCAACAATTCTTGGACTTCTGGTAAATCGAGTAATGCTGACAATTTATTGCTTGAGGACTTAAATGTTTTAGCGTTGTCCGACATTATCAACTTTGGAATACCTCTTCGACTAATGACTCTCCTAAATGATGGAATAAACGCATCAGCTGTCAGGTTTGGAACCAATTCCAGATGAACTGTTCGAGTACTTGCACATGTATAAAGTGCAATATACGCTTTGGTCATTTCGGTTTGTCCTTTAGCAACCGAATTTACGATAAGTTACGCACTTCCCAATCACACGTTTAACTGTTTGTCTACCTTTGACAATCCAGAATCGTTCTCTTAAACAGCATAAGGTGTCTTGCACCCCATTATGAAGCACTCGTTCATGACACTCACGACTTATAATCGAAGTTAAGTGATGGTAGTTCGGTAAAATAATCGGATTCTTCGTTTCTGTCGGTATGTCCGTTTTAGATATTCTTCCTTTACAACGTAGAAGCTTTGAATCGTTGCTGTAAAGTCCTAGAGACCTTTGAACTTGTGAGAATTTCCTACCATCGATAATGGTTCTCTGAACGGTTTGGAACCATAGCACTTCCGCTTCTTTTATCTCGTCAGTTGTGACACGATTCCACTGTCGACTATCTGCCGCCTTGCAATTGTGTTTGAGTATTTTCACAAATCTTAATACCAGAGCTGTAACCCTATATAATTTCAATGAAGAACTGTATCTTTTTGGATCGATTAATAGTTCTAGATTTATACGCCTGTTCTGAACTTGAGTTACTGACACGTGTGTAGAACCGTCCGACTTCGCTAACGATCTTTCGCTCAACTTCATTTCTTTCTCCGCTGCTTCGTCAGGCTCTGCATTCTTGAATTGAGGCCAATGTTCTTCAGATTCGTGAAGCCAAGTTGGACCATTCCAGCATAAACTATTATCAGCTAAATCTTCCAACCGAACACCTCGAGATGGTAGATCTGCAGGATTGGATTTCCCAGGTACATGTCGCCAGCCCTCTACGTCACTCAATTCTCTGATTTCCGCTACTCTGTTCTCCACGAATTGCTTAAACTCTTTGCTAGTTCCCTGTATCCAATACAATGTGGTAATTGAATCAGTCCAATAGTAGATCGCACTGATAGGGATGACAGGCTCATTGGCTTTCCGAACAGCTGATACAAGTCTTGCAAGACTTAATGCTCCAATCTCGGTAAGCGTTGTTGTTTCAACGGTGTTACTCTTGTCTCTAAATCCCCTTCTTGTAGAATAGATTTTGCCCTTTCGTACAGTTCATATGTTTTCTGATAAGAATCTTCACCCGAGGCGAGGTCATCAACACAAAACGATCGAAGCAGGTTGTCTACAATTTTGGGTTCAATAGAGTAGTACTTTGCAATATGATATTGCAAGGTAGCTGCTAACAGAAATGGTGAGGCAGTAACTCCGAGTGTAACTCTTGTCATTCGTTGGACAATAATATTTGGCTGTTCGTTACTAATATCATCTATCCACAGGAACCGAAGAAAGTCTCTGTGCTCAGGTGCAATCTCAATTTGAAGAAATGCTTTTTCTATGTCTCCCACCAAGGCAAACAGATGACAGCGAAATCTCAACATAATATCAAATAGAGTGGGTACAAGACAGGGACCAGAATGTAAACAATTATTTAATGAGATCCCCTTTGATTCTGCTGATGCATCATACACCCACGTACCTTTGTGGTGTCCTTGTCTTGTCTGACAACACAGTGGTGGACAATATAGTAAACTTCGCCTACTGATACGGGGCCTTCTGAGGCATCTTCAATCACACCGGTTTTCCTTTGCTCTTTAAGAATGTTATCATACTCTCTAAGGAGCTCAGGTTCACCCCGCAGCCGTTTAACAAGTGAACCCAACCTTACCAAAGAGTTCTGATAATTGTCTGGTATTATTGGGTGTGTTTGCTTAAAAGGAAGCTTGACTTGGTAACGCTCTCCATCAGTTTCTATGTTGTCTAGAAATTGTTCATGTACAGAATGTTCATCGTTCGGTTGTATACCCATAGACTCTAGCAACCAGAACTTTGACAGATCCTCTCGCAGAGGATCAACAACAGGATCAGGGGCTTCTCAGGGGCGCCGGAGCTACGGGGGCAGCGGGGGGCAGCACGGGGGCAACAGGTTGCCCTTTTTGCCAGAACTGCGCCTCGAAATTTGCGAGGAAATTTATGCATTATTCACAGAAATTGGAATTTAGAACTATTTTTTAAGCAATGTTTAAAGATGCGGTACAGTCAACAAAGGCTTTGTTCACATTTCGGTATCCAAAATATAGAATTTTATTCGAAAACTATTTATATTTTCATGATTCTAGAGTATGATAAATTATCAAGACACAACAATCAAGCTTTGCAGGAACATAAAATGAAATAAAAACGTAATTAAACTGTTTGTATAATAAAAAGAGGGCTCGATTCTTTGTGCACATACGCAGATCGGACTGTACAGCATTTCAGTAAGCAATCTTTGCTTAATTTTTAATCAGTTGTAGTAAAATTAATGCTAAATCAAGCAATATACGTTCGTTTACTGATTTTATTTTGCGCCTTTAGCATGGTGCAACGAATAAAATTGTTTAAAATTAATGTCGAAGTTTGCCGACCCATAATAGCCACAAGTAATCGAGTATCAATGCAGTATAGTTTAACATGAAATATTGCTGCCCAGAAAAATGAAGTGCCCTTTTGAAATGGCTGCCCCCGTCGCTTCACATTGCTTCCGGCGCCCCTGGTGCTTCTGCGATTCTTAAGACATGTGTCTGTGTAAGATTTGCTGATACAGAGCGAGCATTCGTAGAGATTGATGGACCAGATAAAATCCACTTTAAAATATCCACA
This sequence comes from Paramuricea clavata, assembly GCA_902702795.2. Lineage (NCBI taxonomy): Eukaryota > Metazoa > Cnidaria > Anthozoa > Malacalcyonacea > Plexauridae > Paramuricea > Paramuricea clavata. The sequence goes on from CACRXK020005011.1 coordinate 26,093, forward strand.
GATAAAATCCAATTGCAGTGGGCCCAGCCTCCCCTTTTGGACTCTTCCAGTCATAAACTGCCAATAGAAATCTGACCCAACTAACAGATCAACTTTTAATTCTGATTTATCATGGACAGAATCAGCTAACTCTAAACCTTCTAGATGAGGAAATTATCGCACTGCTACTTCAATTATTTAATTTGCAAAGGGGCACATATAATTGGCACACAATGGGTTGTCAGATAAAGATTCAAATCTCGATTTCCCTGTACACTAACTTGAACTTCTTCACAGGTTTTCACCATTTCTCCCGCCGTACCGAATGTTTTAATAATAAGTCTGTCCGATTTTAATGGGGACAAACCGAGGGCATCTTTTAACCTCTTTGAAATATAAGTTTTTTGAGACCCACTGTCAAATAGAATTCGTGCACTCACGATCTTTTCAGGACGTCTAGGATTACACACAGGAGCTGTGGCAGTTTGCAATAAAATTCCATCTTCTGTATCTGAGAATACAGTTGCTGTAGGATTGGATTTGGGTGAATCTGGGAGACCTGGTGGAGACTGTGAAGAATCATTCTTCTTTGGGAAATTTGATGGATGGGCCCTCCTTGGACATATACTGATATGATGCCTGTATCCACAAACATAACATTTTGTGATTGACTGGCATTGATAACTGATGTGTCCTGCCCTTAAATAATTGTAACATTTACCTTTGCTCTTGTGAACTTCTCTTCTGGCCTGCACGTCAGTTATCACATGGCATTGAGCACTAGGATGACTACCACGACAGTACGTACATGTTATGCCACCCCCTTTTCTCTCATACTGACCTTGAGCTAGTAATGCCTCTGCCGTAGTTGCATACCTTCGACCACCCCCACCTTTCCTTTATCATCATTCCATTCCGACCACCCCCACCTTTCCTTTATCATCATTCCTTGCACATCTCTCTAGCTTCCAGTTCCTCCTTGAAAGATTCTGTAATGCATCTAAATCCCATTTTTCCTTTCCAATTTCCTTGTTATTATCAGTTGCAATTCTTGAGGGATTTTATTCATCAAAATAGGAACAAGTAATTTTCCATACTGCTCACTGCTAATTCCGACTGCTTTCAAACCACGTACATGTTGCTCTACTTCATCATATATTCCTCTTAATTTCTTTGTATCTGAATTTGTATTAGCTCCTGGCAATTTAAGTAGGGCATCCATGTGGGCCGATATAACTACTTCTTCACAACCGAATCGTTCTTTCAATGTATCTACTGCAGTTTTATAATTTGCACTTGTAAGCGAAAGGCCAGCTACAGCCGAATAAGTAGACTTGGATCAAGTCCGTCTCTCTAGAGTCCGAGGGAGAGCGCGAGGTGCAATAACGCGGGAAAGCCGCGCGCCGCTTCGCGGCGCGCTCGATCTCGTCGCTTCGCGACTCGGACTCTAGAGCGACGGACTTGATCCAAGTCTACCGATAAGCTGGTCCCTCCAGTAAACTAACCAAATAACTCATTTTACTCACATCCGATACATCCTCATTATTATGAATTGTGGTTTCAAATGAGTCCCAGAATGCTTGAAATTTGATTGGATCTCCTTTAAAATGTTTTAAATTCAGCTTTGGTAGGCGAACATTTTTCTTGCCATCAGAATATGAACTGTTAACCATAGAACTTGAACTCAAAGAGCCATTTGGATCATGCCCACCATTATGTTTGACTTTATGTTCCTGCAAACATAAATCTATTTGCGATATTGCTTCATGAATAGAACTTCGAAATTCGCTTGATTCGTTTATTTCCGCTTCGATATCCATTTCCTCGTCTACAGTTTCGATTATTGAATTATCCTGTTTATCTAAAATAGTAAGTTTCTCCGATAAATCTCGTTTTAAACCTCCAACTTTATCTCTCCAGGTTTTGTTCCATCATAGTTGTTGCAGACTTCTCCAGCTTTGTGTAAGAGCTTTCTTGTGTAAGATCGGTGCGCTGTTCTCGATTTTTTCTCTTTTGTTTGTTGACTCATCTTTCCTTTGATAGAATTATCCGACTCGATGGACCATGTAACGATTTTAGAATGAATTTCCCATATATATTTGAATACAAAACTGTTCTTTTATAGAATTTTACAGAAACCTTTCTTAGGGGCCGACCATTTAACTTTTGAGGACGGGGGGGGTGATTTTGAAAAAAAATTCCTGCAAGGCTATTCTGAACAAAAAAAATACCTGCACTAACAAACTGGGGAAAAAATATCCTGCCCCAGTATTTGGTGGGAAAAAATGTTGCAAAACAGCATGGTTGCAGGGATCGATTTGACCAGTTCGAGAAGATCAGCTGATTTGATTTTCAGGGACTAGTGTAAGGTTAATTTCTTGTTGGAAAACTCCTCAAAATGCTGGAAATAGCTTATCTGAGCTTCAAAAAATCCAAAATTTTCTGGGGGAAGGAGCATGCCCCCAGACCCATCTAGAGGCTCGCACCTTCGGTGGTCGACTCAGTTGTCTCAGAGTCCTAGTTAAGCATGGCCTGAGCTGCTGCCCTATGACGTATACTTATTAGTTAAACCATGCATATATATGCTGTAGGTAGCTGCAGGGATACAGACAGGGTTGTAGCGAGGAGGGGGGTATTGGGGGGTGGTTAACCCCCCAATCTTTTTAGAATCAACATATTCAGAAAATCGGGTTGGCCATTCGGAAAATTATGGCAATAATAGTAGAACAAAATTTTAGTTGTTAAACAGAGAAAATATTATAAAATTGTATTGTCACTATAAATTGTAAGCAAATTGTAAATTTCGTCATACTAAAACGCTTTTTTCCGACCATCAGCATTCTGTCAAAACTTCCCCAAAGTCCAGGAAATGGCATTTCAGAGACTCGAAATTTAAAAATTTCCTCGGGCCTCCGGCCCTCGTTTTCTGCCCCCAATAAACAAAAGCTCCCTACCGCACTGCTTCTGTAATATGTCTGTGCGTAAATTATGCATATTTTTGTTAATTGTAAATTGCGTCTTCATTTTCCGAATAGCAAACACCTTCATGGCTAATAGTATGCCATGATATATTCGGAAATTATTTTCGTCATTCGGAAATTTTTGGCCTACACCCCCCCCCCCCAACTATACATGCTAGCTACGGCCCTGGATACAGACTTGCCGACTGGAACTTCTCCAGGTCCCCCGCTAATTATGTCCTCTCCAGTTACACATCCTTAAAAAAGGCCCTGAACCAAATGTTATACCTCATAGCAATATGTATTATTAAGAGCAATGCATGAAGCTAGAAAACTCAACGTTAACTATAATTAAAGAATCTAAATAGTATAAGCTATTGAAAAAAAATGCTGCGAAAGAAAGTGTGGGAAAAAAAATCGTACATGGTGATGGGATAAAAAATTATCTTGCACATAACGATCCCAGAAAAAAATTCCCTGCTAGCAGTAAATCACCCACCCCCTCCCTCCCTCAAAAGTT
>CACRXK020005012.1:328-29548 GCA_902702795.2 Paramuricea clavata
ATATATATTATTAGTGTATGTTAATTAGGATTGGGCCAAAAGTATTTAAGCACATGGATTTGAACTTATCTCGTTTCTGACGAAGGGGCTGTGCCCCGAAACGTATCTTTATCTTTACAACATGTATTTATTTATTTGAAGTTTAATAAAATTTATTTTCAATTTGAAGCTTTATATAAATGAAGTTTTTGGGAGGCTAGTGATATTTATATATATATATATATAATATATATAATATATATATAATATATATATATATATATATATATATATATATATATATATATATATATATATATATATATATATATATATATATATATATATATATATATATATATGGGATGAGTAAGTGCAATAAGAGTCGTTGTCAGATTTGTAATTATGTAGATGAGGGGAAAGAATTTCTCGAGGGAAAAGTAAAATACTACATTTATTACAACTTTGATTGCGATTCGGCTGGGGTGATTTATTTGATTTATTGTAGAAAATGTGGGAAAAAGTATGTGGGGAGTACAATTACCAGTTTTAGGAAACGTTTTAACAACCACAAAAGTAGCATGAATAGATATGGGAGAGGTGAAAGGGGTATGGCAGGCGAGCATTTGTATGCTCATTTTTTTGATTAAGGTCATAATGGTATGCAAGATGTGAAAGTTAAAATTATTGATAAAACTAATGTTGCATGTCCCACACAAAGAGAAGGTTTTTGGGCATATAAACTGAATTCGTTTGAACCGCATGGGTTGAATTTAAAAGACTTTGTTTGAGCAATAGAGTTAATCATGCGAATTATTGTAATTAGGGTATGGACAGTTTAAATTGTTGAAATCAAGTGTACACATGTAATCTGAAGAAGGAGCTTGCCCCGAAACGTAATAAAAAGTTGTTATACGAGCTCTGATGTATCATTGATTGATTTATATAAATGTTGGGCTCTAGAGAAAGTTGGCTCAGTGATAGATTTATATATATATATATATATATATATATATATATATATATATATATATATATATATATATATATATATATATATATATATATATATATATATATATATATATATATATATATATATATATGGTGTTGTGGTGTGTAGAGTTCATCAACGTGTATTGAAAGCGCTCAATAGGTATACTAGAGCTATATAGAGTTAAGAGAGACTTCTTAGTTTAAAAACATTTAATTGCTACTCTGAGTTTCATGCTTCTACTGAAGCAATCGTCAGGCGAATGTCGATCGAAGATGTTAGATTACATGGCAAGTTCAATGATTAACAAATTACAATAAATTTAAAATGCTAAAAAGTCATATTGACCCACAAGTGAATTTGTATAAAATCTATAACTACTATATGGGTTCATTGTCTCTACATTATAAGTTCATTGTTGTATTGTTTCACGTATGGATTAAAATATTGTTTATATGCTAAGTGTTAAAAGCTATGGTTCATCGTTCTAACTAAGTAATTGCATTGTCCAATAAAAATTTCTTTGAATGTCTACATTCCGACATAAGTTCACTTCTTTTGTTGAGCGTTGCAGTCTTACGTTGACGTATTATGTAATATTTCTCCCACAGGCACAAGTTGCATCTTTTGCTAACGTTGGTGTATGGTCTAGCTTGTCTTACTTGCTTCCACTTGATTTGGTATTTGGTCTTCTGGTCTTTCAGGTCCAATATGTGTTTACTTATTAACTGCGTTACGTTTCTATACATTTCATGATTGAACAAGAATTGGTGGTTGTTATACCTTAACTTGAATTCAGTATCGCAAAGTCCGACGTACGTTTCTTGCGAATCCTCCGTAGTTACTTCAGCTTGGTATATGATGCTGTCAGCCTGACAGTTCTTGTCCATTGGGCAAGGACTTTTTTGACAATTGCAATTTTTCGTTGTATCGGCGGTGGCGTTAGGTTTGGATAATTGAGATTTGTTATGGCCCGTGATCATAGTTTTAATGTTATTCATGCAGCTGTAGCTTAGTTTGAGGTTGTGGCGATTAAATATTTTACTGAGTGGGTTTGATTTTGGAAAGTGACGGTCGTATATATATTTATATTTATGTTGTAATATAGGGGCCGATCCGCCCGGATTTTTAGGGGGCCGCAGGGGGCCGCATCATTATATATGCATGTAATTACTATGCAAGGGGGGCGCACATTATATATGCCGGAAAAATTAAGGAGTCCGCACATTATATGAAGTTCACTTAATATATGCATTGACGTCACGCGGGCAAGCTTAAACAAGATCGGACAAAACTTGCTGACCAGACTTTTTTAGCGTCCCTCCACGCGTGTGATACAATGGAGGGATTAACATTGGTTCGAGTCCCTCATATGGCAAAATTGTTATCGAAATTAATATATAGCAGAGTTATAGCCGTATCTTTGCTCGGAAGAGATAAATTTTCACACACAGGTATATTGAAGGATTTTTCGTATGTTTACACAATTATAGCGAGGAATCTATTCGTCACAAATACTCGAGACATATTTTAAACAGAATTAAAGAGTTGCTTATCCCAGGTTAACATGGCTGTCAACGTCGTTGTTATGGTCAATATTTGCATGTTGTTCAACATTATTTAGCAAACATACATATGTGCTGTTAAGATGACTGAGTCAGATCATAAGAAAGCGTATCAAGAATACTTGAAGGAAAAAAATATGCGGTCGTTATATACGTTGCTAAGTGTTGACAGTCATTAGCGACGCTTGGGTGCATGCATATATTATTGTACAACATATTTGTGCAACAATCAGGTGGGCGGGTTAGGCAAATCGCGCGGGCGGAAAGAGCGGGCTTTGCCGGCAAAAGCTTGCACAAGATTTCAGTTTTAAAATACATTTATTTCTTACAAAATTTAGTACGGTCTACTTCTAAGAGCGTAACGTCTAGGTTTTTTTGTTATATTTAATGAGTTCTCATATTCTTGTCTATCAACTGGGGATAACTTTGCAAGCTTCTCCGGCTTAATTGGAATATATTTTGGTCTGTCGCTCAATATAAAACGTTCATAATCCTTTCTTGCTTCCGGAGTCATTCGTGCTAGGTCACGTTCGGTCCAATCTGCTGGGTCGACCCAATTGTGGAAAAAGTGTCGCTTGAGCTTTGGTCGTTCCTCTGGTGGAGTAAGGTAATTAGGTTTAGGAGTAGCAGTCGCCAGTCGTCTGCTCAAACACCGCTTTATTTACCTATTTTATGGTCTTTTAATTGTACATTTTTGTTGTGAACTCCACTCCACTTGCATTGCTGTCAGACGTTCCATACGGACATAACTCGCAGAAACCAATGACATACGAAAACAGTAGATGTGACTGTTCATCACATATCATACATTAAGCGTCCTTGCCCCAGTAGAAATCTTTCCACGAACATCTTGGATATTTCATTAAGTATACAATGTGACCAGTCTCTTTTCCACAATAGTTACAAGCTAGTTTCTCGGACTCATCATCATCCTCATCCTATTCATCAGCATCATTATCATCACATTCGCGTCCATTATCACTCTTATCAGATTTCATGTCCACTTCACCAGGTTCGCTTTCAACATCACTCTCAGATTGCAGCATTTCGTATTCCTCCCTTGCCATTTTTGACAATAAATACTCATTTTCAATTTTATTAGTGCCTACTTCTACTAGGCCTTTTGTAAACAGGTCGAGCCCTCGTGGTTCAGGAATGTGAGAGTTGTATGGTAAAAGTGCGTATTGTAAAAGGTTCTCGATGTTAGTACCAGGAATGTCTCTTCCATGATAAATAATCTCCCCCTGAGGATTCCAAGTTAAAATATCGCTTGATATAAGAATGGAATGTAGTATTTTTTCTGCTGTAGTTTTTTTGACATTATTGTTCAGATACAAAGTATATCATCAATGCGCCAATGTCGCGGAGATGTTTTAGCGTCGATGTTCATTGTTGAAATGATAAATAAATTACAGTCACAGGGCTTTTCAAGTTCAGCCAGGCTTTCCAAAATAGGACTTGTAATAGTCCAAGGAAACCGTTACCATGTTGAACGAGTATCCGTTTTTTCCTCTTCCACATTTTCCTCTATCTGCCAACCTAATCATTTCATGTTTGTAAGGTCGAGTTTCTTCATTACATACTTTGATATTAAATATTTTCTTTTCATAACGTTTTCTACAGAGACACAGGCAGTGTACTTGCTCGGCGGTTGCTGTTTCCAGTAGCGCTTGTTAAAAAATAAACATGGATAGTTTTAACGAAGACCTAGGAAAGTCGAACTTCAGTAGTGGCAGTGAGCTACCAACTATTATCGATCAGTACGAAAAGACTTTGGAAGAAACTTTACAGAAACATGCGCCTTTAAAACGAAGAACTATTACTCTCGGGCCATCAGCACCATGGTATAACGAGGAAATTGGTAAAGCCAAAAGACACCGTAGAAGACTCGAGCGTCGTTGGCGAGCATCTAGACTGTGCATTGACAAAGAGATATATATTAAACAATGTCAGATAGTGAATGATATGATCAAGGAAGCGAAGACAACATATTACTCCTCCGCCATTTCTAATAATAAATATAATCAGAAAGTATTGTTTGATACAGTTGACAAACTACTTCACAGAAAACCAGAGAAATGTTATCCAACTAAGGCCTACTTTGGGGGCCAAGGTCGCCGTTATTATGTGCTACATTGTGCGACATTAGGCGACATTGGCAATTTTCAAAGAAAAGTAGTGTGCGTCGCTGGGCGAAACTGGGCGACATTGTGCGACATTGGGCGACATTAGGCGACATTGGACAAAACTGAACAGTAATATCCAGATAACGTCTAATGTAATATAATTCACAAATTATGCATCTACATAGAAAATACAACAGTAAATATCCAAATATAATTTAGTTATCAAAAATTGGTTCATGTGGCAAAGAACACAATTAGTTTATTACAAATATCAAAAAATAACAAGGAACATTTATCTAACTGCTAGCCTGACAATTTACTCAAAGTTTATACCGTAGTACACATACATGCCCATGCAGTGCATGGTACATTTACAGTATCATGGAACTCTGACTTCTTATTAAATTGACTGGGGTAAACACCTCATAGAGTTTTAAAACCTGTTTATGGACTGTGGTATGCAGTTATGGAAGTGAAAGAATTGGCATTTAAGGTAAATAAATTGTCAGCTAGCTAGCTATCATAAACATGTACCATGTAAATCATGTACCACCATAACCATGCTTGAAATCTAACCCACCAAACTGGCAAACAAATATCTCAAATAGTGCGATAACTATAAATATTATAGTTTCAATAAAAAATAGAATTTACTTTCAAAGCAAACAGATAGAAAAAAGTTTGATCCATATACATTTGTATAACTATACTGACTTACTTTACTAAAATTAGATGACAGTTCCTTTACTTTAACTGAACTAATAAATAATTAAATTCCTTTTATCCAAAACCTCAGAGACCGGTTCTTGTTCGGCTGGGATTTGAGCCCGCAATACCATGGCACGTCTGGTTTAGCTTCTAACTTGTACTAGTTCGTGTAAGGAAGCATAATAATTGTTATGGCGGGCCTTGGCCACATTTTATATAAACAACCTGTACCGTAGATCTTTCTGTGGTGCGTTCATTGCTCTGTATCTTTTGCGATGATACCTAATTATGAGATGTCGATCATCGTAGCTTCGTCGAAAAGTAAGTACTTTTATTTTACAAACTACAAAGTCGTATTTTGGAACATACTATAGATGACTTTCTTTATTTATAGATAGGACTATTCCATATACAGTAACATGTACCGGTGGTAACCCCCCTATCGAGTTCAAGGTTTTACTATATGTACCCCTGAAAAATTCCTACTGTAACAAAGTATGTCCCATGATGGTTTCCTGTTAATAGCAGTTACCACTTTAAAAATAATTCAGCATTTACCTATAGAATTTCAATTTTTGCCTTTGACCCCTGATGATCGAAATCTCATTGAAAATACCCAACATCCGGAAAAATTCCATAGCCAGGATAATTTATTTACTTCTGAGAAATTCCAGGGCCAAAAAGCAACTTACCCGAGATGAATTCCAAGTTCATTGATATAATGCCTCATAGAGACTCAAAAAGGATCGTGCACTGATTTATACTATATCTTATATATCCCCGGGCGTTTCGGCCTTTAGGATACCGTTTCGGCCTTTAGGATACCTAGTGTCCTTCACTAGGCTAGTGATAGGTATTCTGTACTTTTGCACTCGCCAGTTATCATGAATGTATCTTTGATAATAAGATCTAAGTTTGATTTCATATACAACATTTAATGTCGTGTGATTGTCTAATTTGATTGAGTTTCACAAAGAAACACATTGGAGAAGATAGCCAGAAGGCTGCCTTAACAACATAATTTAGGTAATTCTCATTGGAATAATGTGTTGTAATTCATATACATATAAACCCCAAATAACCAAGCCTCATTAATACTGGTGAGAGATGGTGCCCTAACAGCACATGCCCTTGGTGTTTGTGTACATGTATTTATGAAAAAAACATGCAAGAAACTAACAAATAAATAAGGAATAGACTAGTATGGACGACAAGCTCAAAGTGCAAAATTGGGCATGCTTGTGTGAGATTATGCGACATTAGGCGAAATTAGGCGACATTAAGCAAATAGACTGTCAGGCAAAGTTAAAAAATTGGGTGCACATGGGCGAAAGTGGACGAAATTAGGCGACATTAGGCGACATTAGGCGACCTTGGCCCCCAAAGTAGGCCTCAACTACATCATCAAAAACTGAGCTAGTTAATAATTTTGGGGACTTCTTTAGTAACAAGATAGCAGTTTTACGTAGTGATTTGGCCAATATATCCACCTATGACAATCAGTTGAGACCAGCGGAACTGTTGACACAATGCGTTGAGTTTAGAGTCTTTCAAACGGTAACGGAGCAAGAAGTCGAAAATATTGTTGACGCGAATGGCAAAAAATGCTGTGAACTCGACCCTATACCTGCAACAATTCTTAAAGGCTGTAAAAAGACTCCACTACCTACGTTTACCTACATCATCAACAAGTCAATCGAAACTGGATGCATGCCTGTACAACTCAAAGAGGCTATGTTAAAACCTAAGCTGAAGAAAAGCAATTTGGAGTTCGAAGAATACTCAAACTTCAGACCAATTTCAAATCTTAAATTTCTATCTAAGATAATCAAGAAAGCTGTTGCTACTCCACTCATGGAACATTTAGTCAATAATAACTTAGAAGAACCTCTCCAATCAGCATATAAACGCTTGCACAGTACCGAAACGGCCCTGCTTAAAGTTCAGAATGACATTCTTATCGCTATTGACAATCAGAAATGTGTAGTTTTGCTGTTGTTGGACATGTCAGCCGCGTTCGACACAGTTGACCATGAAATCCTATTGGAACGAATGTCAAAACGGTTTGGAATTAAAGACAAGGTGCTAGAATGGTTTCAGTCCTACCTTCAAAACAGGACACAAACTGTGATGATTGATGGCGTTAAATCTGCAGCTAAAGATCTAAATTGGAGAGTCCCGCAAGGCTCAGTTCTGGATCCTATTTTGTACCTGTTATACACCTCGCCCATTGGAAATATCATTAGACGTCATGAACTTGACTTTCATTTCATTTCTATGCTGATGATTCGCAACTATATCTTGCTTTTGAGCCAACTACAGATGAACAACCGGGTGCACTTGTGCGAATAGAAACATGCGTTAGAGAGATCGACTCGTGGATAGTTAGTAATAAATTGAAGCTAAATGGAGACAAGACAGAGTTGTTAGTAATAAATGCACGCCATCGCCCATGCCCGCTTATAGATCATATAGATATATCCAATTTTAAAATCCAACCATCTGACACAGCTGGTAACATTGACGTAACATTCGACCGACATATGTCTCTAAATCAACACGTGACTAATATCTGCAAGACATATTTCTTTCATTTGCGTAAAATAGCAAAGATAAGAGCGTATCTATCTACAGCAGACACTGAAACTCTGGTCCACTCATTTATTACTTCTAAACTGGATAGCTGTATTTCTCTGCTATATGGGTTGCCAAAACTCATGATTGATCGATTACAAAATGTGCAGAACAGTGCAGCGCGTTTGATAGCAAGACGTAGAAAATTTGATCATATCACCCCTGTTATGAAAGAACTGCACTGGCTTCCCGTAAGCCAACGTATCATTTACAAGATACTTCTCATCACCTACAAAGCTCTAAATGGTCTTGCACCAAGCTACATTAGGCATACAGTACTGTCCAGAAATAACCTAACAAAAACCGCGGTTAACCTAGGTCAAACCTAGGTCAGACCTAGGTCAGACCTAGGTCAGACCTAGGTCAGACCTAGGTCAGACCTAGGTCAGACCTAGGTCAGACCTAGGTCCAACCTCGGTCAAACCTCGGTGAAACCTAGGTCAGATCGAGGTCGGACCTCGGTTTGACCGACGTTAACCGCGGTTTGAGTGAGGTCTGACTGAGGTTTAACCGAGGTTGACAAAGTTTTGACCGCGTTTAACCGAAACAAAAACCGCGGTCGACCGTTGGCGAGACAGCACCGCAATTTGTTCGTCCCGTAATCGGAAATTAACGATCGTTTCCGAATTTTCGATTAAGCGTCTATTTTGATTTTTCGAAGTTGTCGGTCGCTTACAAATTTCGAGACAAATTTTTGTTTTAAAATGCCGAAATTGTCCGCGTATGCTCGAGAGAGAGTTATTAACCTGTATTCCTCAGGAGAAAGCGTAACTAAGATAACAAAATTACTGCAAGGGGAAGGAATAAAAGCTCGAGATCAGCAGTGAGCTCTTTTCTGTCTCGATATCGACGAACTGGCAGCATTCAAGATGCGAAGAGAAGTGGCAGAAAAACAAAATTAAGCAATGACCATGTCAAATTCATTGACGATAGAATGAAAGAAAACGACGAGCTTACATCGGCAGAGTTGACAGAAAAATTGTCGAAGGAATGCCATGTCGAAGTGTCCGCAACCATTGTTCGTCGGGTCAAACGAAATGTACTTGGTTGGAAAAGCGAAACTGCTCGTTATTGCCAATTTGTCCGCGAACCAAATAAGATGAAAAGATTTATATTCGCTTCCAATGCTTTGCTCAACAAGGACACGTTTGAAGACGTGATATTTACCGACGAGACAACTGTTCAAATTGAACAGTATGCCAGGATATGCTTCCGAAAAGATGGCAGTCAACCCAAACGAAAAGGACGCCCGAAGCACCCTCTGAAGGTATGTAAACATTTTTCAAGTATAAAAGTATATTATGTAGCATGGATCATTTAGTTATTTCCCTTCCCCTCTGAATGCAAGAAATATACTGGCCTGTGTCAATATGAAGAAATACAGCTCACTGCCATGCTAACCTGAAATTCAGGCCCTAATTTAGAATAGGGCCTGACACAAAACCTGTCTAAACCGTGGACGCCCACATGTTATTTTTAGACATAGTCATACAACATGATTGACAAGTGTTGTAGATTTCATTGCACGAAAATAAATACGAAAAATATAAAGATATTCATTTCATGTTGGATTATTTGTTTTTATATTCTCATGAAAATGTTCGCAGAGTGTGCATTTTGCTTTTTAAACTTAAAAATTCAAGGTACTTTTAAGAGTTCAGTTTCTCTATTTATTAATCTAACCGAACAGCAAACAAAGATTTAGTCAGTTCTGTGCAAGGACTGAATGCAAATAGTTTTGTTCGCTGCGATCTACTTTCCGCAATATAGCTCAGAGATCAACGCCGATAGGACCAGATAATAAGACTTTCACCGAAGCCAGTTGGCAGAATGGCAAAGACATCTTGGGCCTTGGCTGTCCACAACAAGCTTTCGAATGCACGACTTTTGCTGTTCTTTCAGCGTTGTGTGTCCAAACTTCGTCAAAGTGAAAGATTTTGATAAAGCCCTTTCAAAATACTGTGTGTTTGATTTATTTTCTGCCATAAAGCATTAAACAAAAGAAATTCGAAGAAATTCGACAATACTATTACGATAATCACAATGGAATTTGATCGTTTGACCTTGTCACATTGACCGAGCTATTTATAAAATATTGTTTATGTGAACTTGCAACCAATCAAAATCTTTCATGATGCTGATCAACCAATCAGATTTCCCGTCGACCAGATGGACGGGAATCCCACGGTTTAGATAGGATTAGTACCTGTAGAATCGGAATTGTCAGATTACTATAGAAATAAAATCACTTCGCTTAGATTTACATTTTTTCTGCATTAGTTTGCGACTGGCCCACGGAAATCGGCTAGTATTTACTGTATAACTATAGTACTATACTTCCTAAAAAGTAAAAGGTTCTGTCATTAGACATAAGTGAAATATTCCTAACATTTTATAGGCGGAAGCGCTTCGCTGCATGGAGACGTATGGTGATCAATTTTGCTTAGCTTTTCGCGGCCTTTGCTTCAATATACTGTAGCTACATCATACATGGACGCTGTCATAAAAGGTCATAAAATAACAAGCAAAGCTTTAGCGCCACGTATATAATTCGATTAGGCGACACCACTAGATCAGTGGGCGACACACAGTATAATATATACGAACTGTATGGAACTTAAGCGTCAGTATACAGTATGTATGCACCGTAGTGACAATCCTGGCATCACACTCGTTATGTTTATAAATTTAGTTCGCGGAGCTTAATTATGTCCCGGTTTATTGAAAGGTTTAACAGACTTACTTTAGCTGACAATCCAAGATCTGTTCACATCTTTTGAAAACCGGTGTTACAGTAAAACTCATCACCCGTCAATTCTGCACAGTCAAGGTATTGCCATCGATCGATTGATATGCTACGTGCGACATATAGAATTTGAGTCGTATTGGAAGGATATCGTTTATACTGTATATTGTTTTACTTGCTTTGACTTGTGAATCATTTTGAGGTAAAGTTTTAGGCCCTGTAAAGGCCATTATTTTTCTCGCAACATTTTTTGCCAAAGCACTAGTTTTTAGTCTTCGTTTCCAAATTCAAACACGGCATTTCATGATCTTATTAGATACAGGTATTTCTGATCTTTTTACGAAAGAAAGTCATCATCGAAATTTGTCCATCATCTATATTGTTCAAAATATATTTCATCAGTGCAAAGAAATGAGAACTATCAATCTAAACGCCCATTACATTGTGCTGTTGAAGTCACCAAGAGATAAACAGCGAATTTCTATGCTTGCAAGGCAAGTAGATCCTGGTAGAGTACAAGAATTTATGAGGAGTTATGGAGATGCTACGAGCCGACCTCATGGGTATTTGATGTTGGATTTAAAGCCAACAACGAGCGATTAAGATCGACTTAAGACGAATATACATCCCGGCGAGATTGCAAAGTTTATACAAAAACAATCGTATCGACAACCACCGCTTCTAAATGCCATGTGTGATGCCGAGCAGCGAATGAAAGAAATCATGGAAGCGCAACTGCTTAGCGCCGTTGAAAAAAGCAAATTATATTCTGATCAGCTAAACCGGTTTCTCACATTCAAAAATAAGATCACTCATTCTTCTCCTGGAATTCCTGCTCAAAGTATCCCACAAACGCCTGCAGAGATGCCACAACCCAATGAATCTGTTGAGATAACACCACCAGTGCCTGCTACTCCTAAACCTAATTTCCTTACTCCACCACCAACAGAAGAGGAACGACCAAAACTGAAGCGAAACTTTTTCCACAATTGGGTCGACCCAGCAGATTGGACCGAACGTGACCTAGCACGAATGACTCCGGAAGCAAGAGAGGATTATGAACGTTTTATAAATACATTCCAATGAAGCCGGAGAAACTTGCAAAGTTATCCCCAGAAGATAGACAAGAATATGAGAACTCTTTAAAAATAACAAAAACACCTAGACGTTATGCTCTTAGAAGTAGACCGTACTAAATTTTGTAAAACGTTTGGAAGAAATAAATGTATTTTAAATCTGAAATCTTGTGCAAGCTTTTACCTGCAAAGCCCGCTCTTTCCGCCCGCGCGATTTGCCTAACCCGCCCTCCTGATTGGTGTACAAATATGTTGTAAATTAATATATGCATGCAACAAGCGTCGCTAATTAATGACTGGCAACACATAGGAAAGTATATAACGAACGCATATTTGATAAAAACATATTTATTTTTTATTGCAAAATATATTACAACTGTTCTGAAAGTTTTTTTCATTCAAGTATTCTTGATAAGCTTTCTTATGATCTGACTCGGTCATCTTAACAGTATATATGTATGTAGGAGGTTTGCTAAATAATGTTGAACAACATGCAAATATTGTCCATAACAACGACGTTGACAACCATGTTAATCTGGGATTAGCAACTGTTTAGTTCTGTTTAAAATATGTCTCGATTTTTGTGACGAATAGATTCCTCGCTATAATTTTGTAAACATACGAAAAATCCTTCAATATACCTGTGGAAATTTATCTCTTCAGAGCAAAGATACGGCTATAACTCTGCTATATATTATTTTCGATAACAATTTTGCCATGTGAGGGACACGAACTAATCTTAATCCCTCTATTGTATCACACACGTGGAGGGACGCTAAAAATGTCTAGTTATCAAGTGTCCACAACAGCTATTCGTATTCCACAACAGCTATTAGTTATATCTTAATACACGATTTTTGAACAAATAGTTTTTCAGCAACTACTGAAATACAGTACTACAGAACAAACTACACAAGCGAAAGTGTGCAAGTATTTCCGTTTTGACCGTAAGCGCAGTTTAGTCCTACTGTACCGCGCCAACTGGCGGCCGACAGAACAATGCTAAATATAGCTTTACTTGTAACCGCATTTTACTTTGTCTGGTTCTATAAAATCCTGACCTAGGGTCATTATGCTAACAAAAACTTCAAAGCTGAGCCACCTACCTGCAATACAAACCTAGCGAATTTGAGAGCGGCAGCTGCACTCTCCCCTTGACAAGCAAAATCGAAGGGGGGAGGGGAATTTTTTCTTTCCTAAATTTTTAAAATTGAAAGCCCCCCTTAAAAGAGCAGAATTTAATGATGACCACCCCTTCACATTAGAATATTTTTCTTTGACCCCTCCTTTTCATTTTTACTCGTCAAATGGGGATACCCAGGCTTTATAGTGTTAATTATTACATAAGAATATGGAACTGACAAGATATTAACGTCGACCAAATATTTATAATAGCAGAAAATTATAAATAAAAGACGGTATTTTTATTTATAACACTAAAATCAGGTTTTCATTTGGTCTGGGCGATTGTAACCATGTTTAACGCAGAGTATTAGTGTTTGGAGGCAGGTGCAGTTTGTGGTCCAAGGCTGCAACTAGACTTTATGGCACAAAGTATGGCCAAAGCAGCTGCGCAACAACAATGATAGCAACAGTCAGTAATATTAGCAGTAAAAGGATCTAGCCATGACAATTCTGCCAAGGCATACCTACGAAATACAATGTATGGTGGTCTATGCATCCTTAATTTATGTGAGCTTAAAAATTATATAAAATAAAATGTACTACCAGATAAAATAGAATGAACATGGGTTTTGGGTGTGTGTGGGGGAAAAAGGTATCGAAGCGCTAAACTTGCTGCAGCTAGGCAAAGCATACAATGGCAGGATGAATAGCCAGACCGAAGCACTGATCACAAAGCGCGAAATAACCCCCTTTGATCGATAGGACGTCACAGACTCCCCTCATCAGATGTAGCCTGCATAATACATCTGCCGTTAACCTTGCTTAAATGTGTTTAACCCCATCAAGATAGCTGATGTAACAATACATTGTCAATTTATCTCAGCAATCCGTAAGACTGATTTGCATACGTACAGCACACAGAAGACAAGATAAATCCAGACTATTTCACATCCGTGACCATGATTTAGTTGTAACATTTATAACCAAATGGATACCAGACCAGGTTATTAAGCAAATTCCTGCAAATTTAATTGCAACCCCCCCCCCCGTCATTTTCTTGAAAAAATTTAATAGCCCCACCTTCTAGTCATTTATGTATGCATATGGCCCCCACCCTTATGTTTTCCCTCCCCCTTCCATAAATAATGACCTGTCCCTAAGTTCCGAAGGCAATTCTGTAAACAAAAAAATGATTGTCGTGCTAAACATGATAAGTTTGAATATAGTTCACCAAAAACTATTCTATGTGAGCGGAATTTGCATGTTTTCCGTGTGAAGGACAAAAGCACAGCATGTGTTGCCTGAACAGAGAAGGACAATGGTTCTTCGTCCTTCGCTGGCAAAACATACAAATTCGCCTTATGCACAATGCATATCACAAAAACAAATAAACAAAACCAACCGCCTCGCGCCGTTATAAGAAAGACCCTGGAACCTAGGTTGAAACAAAACTCACTTGAGAGGTCATTTGGCCAACCGAGGCAAGGTTATTTGGCAGCCAATTAGCGGTTACCAAATTATGAGCAGATATGGTGACAAGATTTAGTTTTCATTTGTATAGCCCCAGCGAGTTAACGCTCTATAGAGCGTCTTGTTAAATATAAAACATTTTCCGTGTTGATTTGCAGTTGTAGCCTATCAACACGAGTGGAAATTGTGAAAACGAGAAATCGGTTGGAAACGCGGAGGGTGGAGTGTTTTCACACAATTTCGAGTTTTACCAATTTCCACGAGTGTTGATGTAACTATGTAGCTATCAATACGGAGAAATGTTTTATATTTGTTTTATAGTGTAGCACAAAGAAACATAAAGAAAGAAATTTTCCGTATTGGCATTGAGTTGCATTAACACGGCTCGTAGCTAATCAGCGTTCAGAATTTACAAATGCTACATTATAATACAACATATATCGGCGGCGAATTTGCTTAAACTGACTAAATAAAAAGTTAATAAACTTGTTTTTACAAATATGTGTGCATAAATAAACTCAAGGAAATTTGACCTAATTTTAACGAAAAAACAATATTACTAACTTCGAGACTGTTGCAAACAAATTAATTTCGCGAAGACAAGTTTACCCACGCTTTTATCATTTTAAACAAAACAGGTAGAAAAAACTATATTAATGTCCCAAATTATTTTCATTGTTTTGCAATATGGCTTGTCGTATGTTTGAAATTGACAAAACATCTGAAAAAGGGTTGAAAAACCTTGAAAAAAGCCACGATTCGCAACTGTCCCATATCGTAAAATATTGGATCGGCACGTGACCCTCTCAACGATTACTGATTGGTTAAGTGCGCGTGAGTGTATAATAATAACTTCTTATTAACCCAACACGAGATCTGTACAAAGAAATATCGGACCGAGGTCGTTTTTGTACAAAGCGATCCCGTAGGGCAAGGTTTGTACAAAAAGACCGAAGTCCGATATTTCTCTGTACGTACCGAGCAAGCGAGGTTAAAAAAAGTTTATTATATGTGTTATAGTCATTTATACTTGAAACAAACAAAAAATGCATGATTTGAAATGCATATATTAGTAGCGTGGTACACATTTGGTCGAAGAAAACAAAAAATACCAATGCATTCCTTTTTTTCCACTAAAAACCATACGCAGATACCTGATTAATAAAAAATTAAATTATGATTTTCCAATTTTCAATTAGTTTTGCTGTTTTGTTTTAAAATGCATGCGTTTGTTTTTACGTAATTGCCGCCAGTCCTGCATTATGGGAAATAATGGACCGCTGAAAATGCTTCTCAGCCAATCACAGTTCGCCCTTTCAGCGGAATTAGTAATGCTTTCCATATAATAATAACAATGGTTCTCGCACTACACTTTTGTTATACTGTATTTCATAAAGGTCTTTTCTTCAATATTTTATGGTCGTTTAACCTTCCGCCTTCAGACTATGAACTAGAGAAATGACAACAAAAATATATATTAGAGTATTTATCACTTATTCATTAATTTTAAGGGTTTTTTTTTACTGGAATGGATTACGCAACAATTATTTATATCCCTACGTGATAACTATCTTAACGTTCGGTGATGTTAAATTTTTCAATTGTATTTTTATAGATATCAACGAGTGTGATGATCCAGCTGCATGTCACGAGAATGCCACGTGCGATAACACACCTGGATCATATACTTGCTCGTGCGAACCGGGCTTGTCAGGAGATGGTAAAGACACTTGTGTTGGTAAGTTTTGATTTTAGTTCGCACATGACGAAAGAAGGGTAGTAACCAAGACCTTCTTTTCTCCAGGGTATAAATACTGAATAAATATATAGAGGCTTTAAAAGTCATTTTTCGTCCGCAACAAATGCAAAGGTGTCGAAATTGTAATGAGTTGAACTCGGACAGCTTGTGTCAATTACGTTTTGTTATAGTAACAAATGTTTCAACAAGTTAAATTTCACGATTAAATAGTATTGTTTGTGGAAATACCACGTAAATTTATTACTGCAAAGCTTTCGATACATAAGCCCGGATCTTCACCAGTCCTAATAATATGTGAAAGCATTTTATGCTAATAATATGAATGCTTTGCAGTAATACATTTACGTGGTGTTTGCACAAACAATAGTGTTATATGTTTTATTGCCATGCACTATATCTACAAAGAATATAAGTTTCAAGATTATTTACATGTTACTTGCCCACAGTTTCTATGGTAATGTAGATACATTTTTTCTCAAATTTGTCTCATTTTCAAATTCCATAAAAAGGTTTTGCTTGGACTTTAAGGGGCGTTAAATTGCCTCTAGTACCCCAAGGATCCATCCTTGGTCCACTATTGTTCCTGTCATATATTAATGACTTTAACTATTATTCGGATATAATCAACTTTCATCTTTTTGCTGATGATTCAAATTTATTTTATGAAAATAAAAGTATCATTTCACTTGAAAATCAAATTAACTAAGACTTAGTTAAACTAAATAATTGGTTATGTGGCAACAAGCTTTCTCTTAACATAAATAAGTCTAATTTTGTAATTTTTCATCCTCCACAAAAAAAAATACTGTATTCAGTACATCTTTCTGTTAACAATATTGACATTAGACAGGAAAGGTCTATTAAATATCTTGGAATTATAATTGACTGTAATTTGTCTTGGAGAGATCACATTCAATATTTAATCAAAAAGCTTAAAAGAAATGTTGGGCTTATTTCTAAAATTCGTTATTTTGTTAATCTTCAAGTTCTAAAAATCTGTATTACGCCCTTATATCCATTTCTTACTTACGGCATTATTATTTGGGGTAACACTTATAAGACAACTATCGAATCTTTATTTATTATTCAGAAAAGGGTTATTCGTATTATGACCTCTCAATACACAGATCATACCATTCCCATTTTTAATCATCTTGGTTTTATTAAGTTACATGTTCTGGTTTATTTTCAAACAGCTTTATTTATGTTTAGGTTTCATAATCAGCTCTTACCTGATGTGTTTAATAATTTTTTTACACCAGTTAGTGGCGTTCATAATTACAACACTAGGCTTGCCTCGAAAAGTTCTTATGTAATTCCCAAACCTAGGACTAACTACGGTAACTTTTCAATAGGTTTTCAAGGAGCAAAAGTTTGGAATTCTATAGATGAATCATTAAAAACAACTAGTTTTCGAGTATTTAAAAAAAATATGATGTTAAATATTGTAAGGGACTATACTGGATGATCCTGTTTGGATACAATGCTTTCTCCAGACTACAACACAATATTATGCGAATGGTTTGTTCCGGTTGTTTGCCTACTTATTTTCCAACCTATCATGAGTTGCTGCTTTACTGATCAATATTTTTTGCTATAAGCAAACGTGTATCTATTTTCCCAGTTTATGTCTCCACCGTTACTGCAAGTTGACTGATTTATCTTTTAAACCTGCTATATTAATGTCATAATCTTACATCATGCCTGTTCATAGTTATTACAGGCATTTGACTGTATGTTAATTTAAATTTAAGCACTTATAAAACTTTCAATAAAAGTTCTTCTTCTTCTTCTTCTTCTCCTCTTACATGCACAACAACTGAATTATAAACAGGTTATAAACAACTGAATTATAAACAGGTTATCATTTGACATTGACGGCGAGATGTCAGCTGATGCATCAAAAACGCTTTTTGCTCGTATTTTAATAACATTGTTGCCACTTTGAAGCAGAAAGCTTTTCCACTACGTAATCTAGTTTGGAGAAACCCTAAAAACATTGGTAAAAAGACGTAGAAAGTTTTCAAGTTTCGAAATGTTTCCATTTTGGGAGTGGAAAGACAGCTGAGATCGCTTAAATCTACTAAATCTACGGGTTGTGACAATTTACCACCAAGATTATTGAAAGAATCAGCTTCTACCATTGCTCCACCGCTTACCCATATAATAAATTTGTCAATGCAGTCTGGTCTGATTCCATCCGAATGGAGATCGGCAAAGATCATACCAATTCACAAATCGGGTCCGAGATCGAGTTTTGATAACTATCGCCCAATTTCAGTTCTCCCAGCAATATCGAAAGTAATGGAGACCATCATAATTCACCGTCAGGTTATGAATTTTTTGAATGAAAATAAACTATTATCGCAAAATCAATTTGGCTTCAGACCAAAAATGTCTACCGAGTTGGCGGCGGTGAAGTTTATCGATGAAATTCGTATGAGTGTTGATAAAGGCAATTTGGTTGGAGCTGTATTTATTGATTTGACTAAGGCATTCGACATGATTAGCCACTCTAAGCTGCTAAGTAAGCTACCCCAGTATGGCATAAATGGAACTGAACTAGATTGGTTTAAAAATTATTTGTTTAGACGGGCAGCTTGCGTTTCATACAATAACCATATTTCTCAGAAATGTTATCTTCGGTCCGGTGTCCCACAAGGGTCAATACTAGATCCTTTACTGTTTTTGATATCATTTAATGACATTGTCGATGTAATTGAACAATCCAGAATAGTGAAATATGCCGACGATGTTGTTTTGTATGTAGAGGATAAGAATATGGAGTCAATCAAATCAAAACTGACGAACGATTTGGCCAATGTTGCGGTCTGGTTGGATGAAAATGATCTAATTATCAACTTAAATGAAGGGAAAACCGAAGCATTACTATTTGGAACAGCTAAGCGTATATGCAAATCAAACGAGTCTTTGTCTACACCGTATGGAAATACAGTTATTAATCTCACAAAGAAATACAAGTATCTTGGTGTTGAAGTTGACTCCACATTAAATCTTAACACTCATTTTGATGCTTGTTTTAAACGTGCATCAACAAGGTTACGTCTACTATCCAAAATTAGAGATAATTTAAACGTGGACTCGGCGAGAACGATTTATCAGTCAATGATCACACCGCTTTTGACATACTGTGGACTTTTGAATCTTAAATTAACGTCAACACAACTGCATAAATTAGCTTCTTTTCGGGAACGAGCCACTAAAGTTATTTTTAAGGATTTTCGACCTGATACAGAGCTCCCATCGATTATGGATTTAAGGAAGAAGCGTGCCTGTGAAATAGTTAGAATGATTTTAGATGGCAATATTCCGGAGGCCTTAATGGATCATTTTGTAATTAAAGATCATGGACGTGAAGCACGAAACCGAGGTTGTTTGATAATCTTACCAACCATAAAACTTGAATATGCAAGAAGATGATTCTATTTCATGGGAGCTAAATTATATAATGAGCTGCCATTGAATATTAGATCTGCAACAAGTTCTGAAGATTTTTATAAACTATTAAAACTACATTTTAGCTAATATATATTTATATATATCTATATATATATATATATATATATATATATATATATATATATATATATATATATATATATATATATATATATATATATATATATACATTATAATAGATACCTTTTAATGAACTGCTTAGAACATCTTAAACTTTCAATTTTTAACCTATTATAGATTTTTACTAAAGTAGTTTTCGGACACAGGCCACGCGTTGATAACAGCAATATTTTTGCTGAAGTGTTTTTATCCTGTTAAAATATTCGTATTATTATTATTATTATTATTATTATTATGATTATTATTATTATTATTATTATTATTATTAAGTTTATACACTGAGTTCCAAACCTCAATAATTACCTCGGAATTCCGCACCCCTTTTATATCTGTTGGCCGTGGCGTATTGCAAGGAGATTGCCTCAGTCCTCTTCTTAATTTCAATATGTGCTTCAATACTTTTATCCAACATATCAAAGCTGAAAAGTACCGTCAGTTTGGCTTCTCCTTCAAGCTATTAAATCCTATCCACTGGTTCCAATTCGCTGATGACGCAGCCGTAATCACTGGCCAAGAGTCTGAAAACCAGCATCTCCTATATCGTTTTTCCATCTGCTGCCAATGGTCCAATATGATTATCAGAGTCGATAAATGTAGTACCTTTGGCATCAAGAAAGCCATCACAAAATCAGTCCAATATTTGCCGAAACTCATCATCAGCAATAATCTGATACCAACAGTAAAGATTGGAGAGCATTTCAATATTTAGGACGTTACTTTGATTTTAACATGTCGAACGATAACCATAAGACTGAACTAACCACTCTCGTTAACGAACTAATGACTGATATTGACTCGAAACCACTCCATCCAAGAAATAAGCTTCTCGTATACAGTCGTTATGTCTTATCCAAAATATCGTGGCATTTCACCATCGCAACACTTTCTAAAACATGGGTTATTGAAAATATTGATCCCGTAGTCAACCATTACATCCGTAAATGGCTTGAAATTCCAATCTCAGGAACACTAAGTACTGTTTTTCTAACTCGCAACAAATTTGGTCAAAGTATTTATCCTCCATCGGTGAAATTTATCCAATGCCAAACAGTTCTTCGAAAAGCTTTAAAACTTTCCCCAAATCAATCAATCAACGAACTGTGGAAATCTACTAATACTCATACTAATATCCAATACGACTTTTATAACTCAACCAAAGAAGTGCTTAAAGACTTTCGGTCTGAACATGAAGATAAACTCCAAAATCAATTAACTTGTCAGGGATCCTTTTTCTCTAGTGTAACAAAGTTCTCCTTGTCGCATCTTAGCAAAGTGTGGTCTACTGCTCAATCAAAATTTCCGAAAAACATTTATAACTTTACCATACGCTATATCAATAACTCTCTTCCGACACGCAAGAACCTTAGCAGATGGGGATTGTCTTCAAGTTCAGAATGCTCCTTTTGTCTTGGCCCAGAATCATTATTGCACGTGGTCGCTGGATGTCAGTGTTATCTCGATCGATTTACGTGGAGACACAATTCAATCCTGAACTTCCTTGCCAATACCTTGCAAACTGTGAACGATTCTGCCCTCTACGCTGATGTGCCTGGATTCAAAAGTCCTTCAATAATAACTGGTGATACGTATCGCCCGGATTTGTTGCTATCGTTATCAAATGGCTCTCTTTATGTGGTCGAGCTCACTGTTGGCTATGAGACAAACCTCGAGAACAACGTTAATCGGAAAAAAGCCAAATATAAAGAACTAGTTAAACAACTAGACGAAAATTTTAACGAAGTAAACTTTATAAATCTTTCTATGAGCTCCCTAGGTATTTTTGCGCAAGAATGCTCTACATTCTTAGAAATGTTAGGAAATGTTGGTCTGGACAAAAACTACCAAACGTACTGTGTTAGGAAAATGATGACTATTGCCATTCGAAGTACATACTATATTTTTTGCTGCCGAAATAAGGAATGGGAAAGTCCGGACTTGTTAACTATTTGAAATATCTGATTGTCTTGTATATTTATATATTTTCATGTATTCTGTCTTATCATTTTTATTAGTTCATATAGTTGTGATTCAAATAGCCAATTGTAAGTTACCTTAAATTAGTGAGATTTACAATTGTATATATATAGTATATAACAAAATTATTAAAGTTTCCATTATTATTATTATTATTATTATTATTATTATTATTATTATTATTATTATTATTATTATTATTATTATTATTATTATTATTATTATTATTACTGAATTATAAAAAGCTTATGAACAACTGAATTACCAACTGAATTACCAAACTAAGAAAAGAAAGAGTACTAAGTGTAAACGGGCTTGATGTTTCCAGAAGCTTGTAACGTTTTGTCGGATTTGATTTCGACAATATCCGAAATTAATAATGGTAATTGAACTGAGTGGAGTGCAATTTGGATTGAAATCAAACGCGTGATTACAAAATGGTACGACCGCGAAGCGGGAGTGCGATTTGTAATCACAAGTTTGATTTCAGTCCAAAATTGCACGACACGAAGTTCAATTTCCACTTTATTATATTCATTTTGAAATCTTAATTAAATATTTTTGTAAACCGCAAACGGTTTTGTTTGCAAAAGACACACCTCCGGTATCTCCCTGAGTGCTGTAGCATAGCAACAATAAGATGAACAATAGTTATTATAGTTTTGCTGCAAAAATGGTTAAAATGTTAAAGAAATGGAGACATTTATTAAGAATAAGATACAACACAAGTGAGTTTAAATATATTGTAGGTTTTACGAGTGATTTGCAAGAGTTTTGGTGCAGTTTTGTGCGTTTAAAATTGGAAATACGATAGTCGAATTTACCTTTGATACTTTTTTCGGGCTTTGTTTTCCCTGACGCTTTATAAAATTTACTTTTGTTGGCGTTTTTGCCTGTTTATAATTTAAGAAATTTGAACAAAATTTTAAATTCTTTGCAATTATTTGATAGTTTACTGTAGCTATCCATATTTTTTTGTTTTTATGTGCCAAAAATTGCTTAGGCACTCAAGGGCAGTCATGACATATGTAAATTTTTTGTTTTTGCTCATTTGCGATATCACATTTTTCTTAAAATTGATTGGCTGTTTGAATCCTATGATTAGATATGATTGGTTGGTTGAAGTCAGCACTCAAATGTGATTGGTTGAAAGAAGGTGCGATTTCAGCACGAATCGCACTGCTATGAGTGCGATTTGTGCTGAAATCGAACGCCTGTGAAACAATCAGATAGCGGGAAACACCATTGATTTCAAAATGAATATAATAAATGGAGATATCGAGCTGTCCTAAATGCGCGTGAAATCATAAAATCGTTTCCTCGAACATCTCAGGTTCTTCCTTTGGTTTTCACCTGGTTCTTTCTCGTTTAGGTCCAAGGTATAAGCCAATAATTTGAACAATAACATACCCAGGAAAAAACCCATGAAAAACCTGCCTTTGCATGAATTAAGCACACTTAACAATTATTCGCCGAAAGCGAGGTGATTATCGGTGAATAGGGGCCGTGGAACAGTGGGGGGGGGGGGAGCAATGGGGGCATGCGCCCCCACTTTTTTTAAAAGTGAAAGAAGTGAAAAGTGCCCTTTTTCTGGTCTAAAGTGGCCCATTTAAAGAACATAAAAATTGTTTCTTGGAAGAAAGTGCCCTTTTTGCTGTAGTAAAGACTCTGTAAAGGCCATTTCCGACGTACGTTACAAAGACTCCATATTTTCAAAAATTTTCATTCGGCTCGTGAACAACATTTTGGTCATATACAAAAGTGCCCCTTTTGGCCATGCTCCTCCACTTTCGAAATGCTTCGGCGGCCTCTGTCGGTGAATAAGAACCGAGAACAACGTCGTGGTATTTATTTACGAGAATCAACGTGCCTGATGTGAATAATTGTTTTACTATAAATTCATAGATGATATTTGGAAAAAATAAAAAAATACACATTTTTTCATCATTTCACCAAAACTTTTTTTCGAGCAATAGTTTTACATTCCATTTCGCCAATTTTCAAGCCATTCCTGAAAACATTAATGATAAACAGAAACTATTTTTTAATTGTAGGTCTGGTGAAAAAGTCATTCCATCATTTTGAAAGCGTGCGTGTATAAGAAACACCGCAACACTAAAACAGTTATTACCGTAAACCAGCCGAAAACAGTTTTATTTCTGAATTTTAATTAAACTTATCTTTGGATATTTTGTACGTTTTATTCATTGAAAAATTTATCCTAAAAAACTCAGGCTCAGTGATTACGGTGAATGTTCACCTCAACCTCGTAACTGCAACCAACCAACGTGAATAATTTTCAATAATCACCTATGTAATTATACTAATATGAGTAATAATATACATAAAGATATTACTCGACTGTGATTGGTTGATTTCAGTGCAGTTAATCCCAAACAGCAGTGCAATTTTCTGTAATCACAGTGCAATTTTTTGTAATCACAGTGCAATTTTCTGTAATCACAGTGCAAAAATCTGTAACAAACTGATCTGATTGGTGGAAAAACATTGTGATGATTAAATCAACCAATCAGTTTAAAGCAGTTTAGTTTTAAAGAAGTAACGGTCACAGATTGCTTCAAAACAAAACAAACATGGCGCCGCGCTACACAAAGTAAAAGTTGCCTTCGCGTGGAAAATATGGCTTTTATCTTTATTTTTAAATGGAAAAGCATTTACCTTAAACAAGACTAACAAAAATTACACAGTTGAGTGGAATTTTCAAGCTGTTAGCGTTGTATAATGTGATAAAACAAAGCCAGGAAAACTTTGCCAGTGGAATGTTCGCTATAAACGCGTAAGTTAAAACTACAATTGTCTCGAACATTTTTATGTAAATTATTAATAAGTAATAGCATGGTTTCTCGTGAAATTTGGATAAACATGCACTCGTGAGTTTTTCAAAGACCTCAAATAGCACTCGTCCTTCGGACTCGTGCTATTTTGAGGTCTTTGAAAAACTCACTCGTGCATGTTATATCCAAATTGCACTCGAAACCATGCTATTACCTATACTTAATGTATTTCTCTGCCCAGCCTCATAAATTCAGCACTCTTTTTGACATAAGATTAGTATCAAATCGAATCAAATTTATTTAGCCATAAAGAAATAATATCACACAAAAGAAATAATAAATATACATTATACTTGTCAAGAGAGCCAAATAGAAACCACTAGGCTTATTAATTTTGGGCTACCTTAATCGTACTGTTCATATAAATGGAATAATTCGTGCGCAATTGGAGACAAATCCGAATTCATTAGTGTAATTACATTTTAAACATCTACCTATAGTCACCCTTAATTGATATAATAATTAGAACTAGTTGTTCAAAGTTAAAAAAAAAAAGATATCACGTGTAATGTCAGAAATAAAAAAAGAGAGATTTAACAAGGGTGATATATTTATAGGTATAATGAACACTATTATAGCAATTAGGTGTTAGGGAATTAGAGGATAATATGTTAAAGATTAAAAAGATATTCTTTAAGTTTTATTCAGAAAACTAAAAACGGATGAAGCTTCACAGATATCCTGAGGGAGAGAGTTTAAAGAATTTAACGCCTTGGTAGCTGATAGAAAATTGTCTAATATTTGTTCTACAGAAAGGAAGAAAGTATAACTTTCAATTACGTATGCAGTAATTGTGCACCTGATTTATATTTTGGAATTGCCTAAATGAAAGAGATAAATTTTATCAAAAGGGAGAATTCCAAGTTCTTTGAAAAAAGGTTTGGTGTGGCGTCATATGACGCTTTATATTCAATTCTTATCAATTCTTTCTGTAGTAAAACAATACGTTTAGACTGAATGGATAAGTTGAGCTCATACTAAAATACAATATTGCATATACAGATAAACAAGGTAATAATATAACATAACTAGTGCTCTTGTATGGAGATAAAACTGGCTTTCTTTATAATTCCGACCGATCATTTGGACATTTTCCTAGAAGTTTGTGCAATGTGTGATTTCCAAGTCAGATGTTCGTCTGGGATTACCCCAAGAAAGCTAGCTTCATTGGCCAAATCTATATTATAGTTATTTAAGGCAATTTTTTGATTAATATATATAATACTTTTTTTGCTTTGGTTTAAAAATCATTGAGCCTTGAGGTACCCCACAGTGTATAGGAGCTTTATTCGAACAAGCACCATTATGCTGTACATATTGGAGTCGATTATTCAAATAACTTTTGAACCAATCAAGTGCAGTACTACGGATTCCATAGTGCTTAAGAGGCTGTCTCCGTAACACGGATTCCATAGTGCTTAAGAGGCTGTCTCCGTAAAAACCTCCTGGTCAATATGGGGCCCAAAAATAGATTTCTCTCCTACTCTACTATTTTGAAGATCTATCCTTGGGAACAACTAAAATCGATTTCATTTTACTCAAATTTCCTTTAAATTATTTTTGGGGGCGATTGATGTTCGATCGGGTGGTAACCAACTTGAACTCCGAATGAAGGCAAAATATCGACATATTTTCAGCGCTATTTTTTAAATCAAATTCATACCTGAATTTCAAAATTTTTGGCTCAGAAATATAGACTTATCCTTCTATTTTCGTTGGTGATATGACTTAGATAATTATTCTTTGGTATAAAATAGAAAACAGCGGAGTTATTGACCCTCCTGAACAGATAACGGATATCATCTCAAAATATATCAACTTCGAAAGCTTATTTCAAAATCGTGGCACTTGATTGGCAATGATATACTTCCGGTTTGAGACCCCCCATGGGGCCTCGTGTTGTTGTTGTACTTATCTTGTAAAAATACAAAAAGCTCGAAGACTATTACATTGTGACAGGAGTGCGATTTTACTGAATATCGACCGTATAAGCTACAGTCATGGCTCTTAGCGGTATTGAACTTCTTGTGATGCAATGGGACGGCGAAAATCTCAAGGAAAATTGGCGACGTTTTAAACAACATGTCGAATTAATGTTCTCTGGACCGCTGAGATCAAAAAACGAAGCGGAGAAATGCAGCTACCTACTCATCTGGGTAGGGCAAAAAGGGAGGGATATATACAACACATGGTCGAATATCTCAGAAACAAACAGAGGTAAATTAAAAACATATTATGATCGATTCGAAAAGCATGTCAATCCGAAAGCAAACCCCGTCTTTGCCAGATATAAGTTTCATAACAAAATACAAGGCCCCACCGAGCCAGTAGAGGAATTCACAACAGAGTTACAACTCCTAGTCCAAGATTGTGAGTTCCACGACCAAAATGAAATGGTTAGAGACCGAATTGTGTTTGGGACAAATTCAAACAAAGTGAGGGAAAAACTTATAATGGAAGGGGCAGAACTCACGCTAGAAAAAGCTATACAAATCGCAAGAACCTATGAAAAAACCCAAGCCCAACTCAAAAGCATGTCTCCTGAAAACAAGGAAGAAAGCATTCACTTAGTCAGACAGCAAAACCAAGGCAGTCAATCTCAAAGATCGAGACAATCACTTGACCAAAAGTACCCCCAGCAATCACTTGAACAAAAGTACCCCCAGCAAATAAGCCAGTGTGGGAACTGTGGGAGAAAGCACTACAGATCAGAGAAATGTCCAGCAAAAGGGCAAACCTGTTACCTATGCAACAAGCCCAACCATTTTGCACAAGTATGTCGATCAAAAGGGAGGCGGAGCCAAATACACCCTATCGAGAAGGTAGAATGTGACCCCTCAATGACCCAATTTGAAACTCTAACTTTTGAATCAATTACTGTAGCTAATGTTAACCACCAAAATTTGAAGGCAGACGAAGTGTTTGCAGAGGTGGGCATCCACCTAGATCCAAAGCCCAAAGCAACAGTCAAGGCTTCCTTACAAACACACGCAAAGGCATCACTGAAAGCCAAAGTCGATACTGGTGCCCAAGGGAATATACTCCCCCTAAGATTATACCGGACGATGTACCCCTGCAAAATTGATCTGAAGGGCAACCCCAAGAAAGGAGCTACAAAACATTCTAATACTATCCTCACAGCATATGGGGGATCCAAGTTACACCACTATGGCACCGTCACCATTGATTGCGAATTCAAAGGCAAAAGATCTGCTGCACAGTTCTATGTCACAGACACACAAGGCCCTGCTATCATTGGCCTACCAACGTTGATTGACCTCAACCTTGTGAAATTCAATTGTGCCATACTCAAACAAGTATTACACAGCAACACACTATGGTCCACCACAAGAACCCCTGAGCAACCACCACTAACCACCAGAACCCCCGAACGACCACCAATACCCAAACCAATAAAGAGCAAAGAAGATTTGATAGATCAATACCCAAACTGTTTTAATGGCATAGGAAAATTCGAAGGAGAATACCACATAACCACCGACCCATCAGTCCCACCTGTTATCCACCCTCCGCGACGAGTTCCAATCAGTCTGAAAGATGACATTAAGAAAGAACTAGACGAGATGGTTGCAAATGGTATCATAACTAAAATAAACGAAGGAGAGCCCACAAGATGGGTAAACAGTCTTGTCTACAAAAGGAAACAGAATGGACGATTGCGTTTATGCCTAGACCCCAAAGACCTAAACACAGCTATCTTAAGAGAACATCACGCCATTCCTACCTTGGAAGAAATTTTACCAAAATTACACAAAGCAAAGTTCTTCTCAATAGTCGATGCAAAGTGTGGCTATTGGAATGTGGTACTTGATGAAGAATCAAGCTATTTAGCTACCTTTAACTCCCCATTTGGCAGGTACCGTTTCAAGCGTATGCCCTTTGGGCTGAACATGTCACAAGACATCTTCCAAGCAAAGATCGA
Source organism: Paramuricea clavata (assembly GCA_902702795.2). Lineage (NCBI taxonomy): Eukaryota > Metazoa > Cnidaria > Anthozoa > Malacalcyonacea > Plexauridae > Paramuricea > Paramuricea clavata. The sequence goes on from CACRXK020005012.1 coordinate 28,883, forward strand.
CCAAACATTCGAAGGATGTAGAGGCGTTGTGGGTATCGCAGATGATATTGTTATCTCTGGCACAACAGAAGAAGAACACGACCAAAATCTACGAAGCATGATGAGCCGGTGCCAAGACACAGGTCTGAGACTAAACCCTGACAAATGCCACATAAAGCAAGAGAAAATAAAGTTTTATGGGCTTATCTGCGGTCCAGAAGGAATTCAACCAGACCCTGACAAAGTGTCCGCCCTGAAGCAAATGGCCCCACCGACCAACAGCAAAGAACTACAGACATTCTTGGGTCTGGCCACCTATATGGCACCATTCATCCCGAATCTCAGTCACCACACTGCCTCACTGCAACAGCTACTCAAGAAGGAGAGCAAGTTTGCCTGGGACGCAAGCCAACAGGATGTGTTTGACAGGATCAAGAATTTAATTTCTGAAGAAGTTACACTAACATACTTCGACCCAGAGAAAGAGACAGTACTGCAAGTTGACGCATCAACAAAACGCCTGGGAGCTACACTCTTGCAAGAAGACAAGCCAGTCGCCTTTGCCAGTAAAGCTTTAACTGACGTAGAATCACGATACGCAAACATCGAAAGAGAACTCTTAGCAGTTGTATACGGATGCGAGAAATTTCACACTTATCTCTACGGCCGCAGTTTTACAGTCCAATC
>CACRXK020005013.1:0-29533 GCA_902702795.2 Paramuricea clavata
TTAATTAATTCCACCCGAGACGAGAGAGAGTTAAGTAGAATAAAAACGAGTTAAAGCAACTGTAGGCGAGATGGTCAAGTGGTAAGGACGAAGTGTTGCAAGTGCGTAAAGCCATCATCGATTCCTGGATTCCAGGCATCGTTGTTTATTAATTCCACCCGAGACGAGAAAGAGTTAAGTAGAATAAAAAAGGAGTTATAAAGCAAATGTAGGCGAGATGGTCTAGTGGTAAGGACGAAGTGTTGCAAGTGCGTGAAGCCAGGATCGATTCCCGCTTCTGTCGAAAGCATTTTAATGTCAGGCATCGTTGTTTATTAATTCCACCCGAGACGATTAATAAGTTAAGTAGAATTAAAAAGGAGTTAAAGCAAGTGTAGGCGAGATGGTCTAGTGGTAAGGACGAAGTGTTGCAAGTGCGTGAAGCCAGGACCGATTCCCGCTTCTGTCGAAAGCATTTTAATGTCAGGCATCGTTGTTTATTAATTCCATCCGAGACGATTAAAGAGTTAAGTAGAATTAAAAAGGAGTTAAAGCAAGTGTAGGCGAGACGGTCTAGTGGTAAGGGCGAAGTGTTGCAAGTGCGCGAAGCCAGGATCGATTCCCACTTCTGTCGAAAGCATTTTAATATCTGGCATTGTTGTTAATTAATTCCACCCGAGACGAGAAAGAGTTAAGTAGAATAAAAAAGAAGTTAAAGCAACTGTTGGCGAGACGGTCTACTGGTAATGACGAAGTGTTGCAAGTGCGTGAAGCCAGGATCAATACCTGGTTGTGCCGAAAGCATTTTAATGTCAGGCATCGTTGTTTATTAATTCCACCCGAAACGATTAAAGAGTTAAGTAGAATTAAAAAGGAGTTAAAGCAAGTGTAGGCGAGATGGTCTAGTGGTAAGGACGAAGTGTTGCAAATGCGCGAAGCCAGGATCGATTCCCGCTTCTGTCGAAAGCATTTTAATATCTGGCATCATTGTTAATTAATTCCACCCGAGACGAGAAAGAGTTAAGTAGAATAACAAAGGGAGTTGCAGCAAGTGTAGGCGAGGTGGTCTAACGCTAAGGACAAAGCGTCGCACGTGTGAGAAGCTAGGTTCGATTCCTGGTTGTGTCGGAATTATTTTCGGCAGGGAAAGGTTCGAATATAATTGTATTAACTTCCAAATTTTGTTCGACTATACATGCAGCTGTAAAAACCTGTTTTTTATCGTCTTATGATGCAAGAATCAGGCATCAACAGAAGGCATAGGACCGTAGATTCTAAAAATACAATTTTTAGACCGTGACAAATCCCAGTTTCTGCTGCAGAGGCCTTGAAAATCATAGGAAACGCAAGGTTCGAAACAGCATAATATTAACTTTCACGTCTTTTTCGATTATCCACCTGGAATAACCTGCTTTTTATCTTCATGGACTGTCTTTTGATACACAAGTAAGGCATCGATAGAAAGCTTATGGACCGTAGATTCTAAAAATACAATTTTCAGACCGGCGTAAATTCACGTTTCCGCTACAGGGACCTTGAAATTCAATACAACATCAGATTCGAAACAGCCCAAACCCTAACCCTCACTTATATGATATTAACCTTCACGTTTTTTTCGATTACACAGCTGGAAAAAACTGCTTTTTAACTCCACATCTGGCCTAGTGATGCACGAATGAGGCATCGACAGAAAGCTTATGGATCGTAGATTCCAGAAATACAACTTTCAGGCTAGCCCAAATTCTATTCTCTGCTACAAGGGCCTTCAAAAACGATAGAACATCAGGTTGGAAATTGCATAATATTAACTTTCACGTCTTTTTCGATTATGCACCTGGAATAAATTGCTTTGTTTCTTCATGAACTGTCTTTTGATACACGAGTGAGGCATCGATAGAAAGGCCGTGAACCGTAGATTCTAAAAATACAATTTTTAGACCGTGACAAATTCCAGTTTCTACTGCAGAAGCCTTGAAAATCATAGGAAACGCGAGGTTCGAAACCGCATAATATTAACTTTCACGTCTTTTTCGATTATCCACCTGGAATAACCTGCTTTTTATCTTCATGGACTGTCTTTTGATACACGAGTAAGGTATCGATAGAAAGCTTATGGACCGTAGATTCTAAAAATACAATTTTCAGACCGGCGTAAATTCACGTTTCCGCTACAGGGACCTTGAAATTCAATACAACATCAGATTCGAAACAGCCCAAACCCTAACCCTCACTTATATAATATTAACTTTCACGTTTTTTTCGATTACACAGCTGGAAAAAAACTGCTTTTTATCTCCACGTTCGGCATAGTGATGCACTAATGACGCATCGACAGAAAGCTTATGGATCGTAGATTCCAGAAATACAACTTTCAGGCTAGCACAAATTCAAGTCTCTGCTACAAGGGCCTTGAAAGTCGATAGAACATCAGTTTGGAAACCACATAATATTAACTTTCACGTCTTTTTCGATTATGCACCTGGAAAAACCTGCTTTGTTTCTTCATGGACTGTCTTTTGATACACAAGTAAGGCATCGATAGAAAGCTTATGGACCGTACATTCTAAAAATACAATTATTAGACCGGCGTAAATTCACGTTTCCGCTACAGGGACCTTGAAATTCAATAGAACATCAGATTCGAAACAGCCCAAACCCTAACTCTCACTAACTTTAGCGTCTTTTTCGATAACACAGCCGGAAAAACTGCTTTTTATTTCCACGTCCGGCCTAGTGATGCACGAATGAGGCATGGCCAGAAAGCTTGTGGATCGTAGATTTCAGAAATACAATTTTCAGGCTGGCCCAAATTCAAGTCTCTGCTACAAGGGCTTTGAAAATCAATAGAACATCAGATTCGAAACCGCATAATATTAACTTTCACGTCTTTTTCGATTACCTGTCTCCTTCTTTCATATTTCATCGAGGATGATATCACTTTCCATGTGTGTATAGAATGCTTATGGACCGTAGATTCCAAAAATACAATTTTCAGACCGTGGTAAATTCCAGTTTCTGCTGCAGAGTCCTTGAAAATCAATAGAACGCAACGTTGGAAACCGCATAATATTAACTTTCACGTCTTTTTCGATATGTACTTGAAATAACCTGCTTTGTATCTTCATGGACTGTCTTTTGATACACGAGTAAGGCATCGACAGAAAGCTTATAGACCGTAGATTCTAAAAATACAATTTTCAGACCGGCGTAAATTCACGTTTCCGCTACAGAACCTTGAAATTCAATAGAACATCAGATTCGAAGCAGCCCAAACCCTAACCCTCACTTATATAATATTAACTTTCACGTTTTTTTCGATTACACAGCTGGAAAAAACTGCTTTTTATCTCCACGTCCGGCCTAGTGATGCACGAATGAGGCATCGCCAGAAAGCTTATGGATCGTAGATTTCAGAAATACAATTTTTAGGCTGACCCAAATTCAAATCTCTGCTATAAGGGCCTTGAAACTCAATAGAACATCAGGTTCGAAACAATATTAACTTTCACGTCTTTTTCGATTATGCACCTGGAATAACTTGCTGTTTATCTTCATGGACTGTCTAGTAAATATACGAATAAGGCATCGATAGAAAGCTTATGGACCGTAGATTCCACAAATATAATTCTCAGACCGTGGTAAATTCAAGTTTCTGCTACAGGGGCCTTGAAATTCAATAGAACGCAAGGTTCGAAACAGCATAATATTAACTTTCGCGTCCTTTTCGATTATGCACCTGGAATAACATGCTTTTTATTTTCATGGAATGTCTAGCCTATGGACCGTAGATTCTAAAAATACAATTTTCACGCTGGTGTAAATTCACGTTTCCGCTACAGGGACCTTGAAATTCAATAGAACATCAGGTTCGAAACAGGATAATATTAACTTTCACCTCTTTTGCGATTACACAGCTGGAAAAACCTGCTTTTTATCTCCACGTTCGCCCTGTAGTGATGCAAGTATAAGGTATTGACTGAAAGCCTATAATCCTGACGTTGAGGACAAGGTTCCTGACGCTGAGGACAAAGTTCCTGACGCTGAGGACAAGGTTCCTCATGTTGAGGAGAGGGTTCCTGACGTTGAGGACAAGGTTCCTCACACACGCGGAGGTCGTCGTACATGCTCGTCACTCAAACTTGTAAGTTATGATGTAGTTTTTAACTGACAGGTAGAGAAATGAGAGAATGTAACTTAAAGCGTGGATAGTGTACCATGCATTAAACATACTCTTAATAGACCTATTATTATGATATGATATTATTTTAATCTAGTTTTCCGTGAAATTGCTTTTTTAAGATACCTGAATCGTGAAACGACTTACTTTTTTTTCGTTGTGAAACGTGATCCATACCCCTCATGTTTGTACGTCTGCTCCTTCGTATTGTTATGTCACTGTCTCCTCTTTTAAATCATACTTGCGCAAGACTTATATCCACCTCACTAGTACTTCCTACACTCCTGACTTACCTAGTTCACACTCACTTATCACGATTCAATAAAAATATCTAACATTTCTCTCTTTGCCTGTGATGTTACTCTGAGTGTATATCCACACCAGGCAAGCTTGAAAAATATGCCTGACCACGGTGGGAATCGAACCTACGACCTTTCGGGAATGCTAGCCCAATGCTCTGCCAACTGAGCTACGTGGTCTGGAGCAAGCATCTTATTCACCTGAGTACATTGCACACATCTGTACATTGCACACATCCTGAGTACATTGCACACACAAGCATCTTATTCACCCGAGTACATTGCACCAACACAGAAAAAACATTATTACTAGATTACATTGATATCGAAGGAACTAGATTCTGTTCCGAAATATCACATACTCGAACCGACCAGACCACGTAGCTCAGTTGGCAGAGCATTGGGCTAGCATTCCAACGGTCGTAGGTTCGATTCCCACCGTGGTCAGGCATATTTTTCAAACTTGCCCAGTGTGGATATACACTCAGAGTAACATCACAAGCATCTTATTCACCTGAGTACATTGCACCAACACAGAAAAAACATTTCTCTCTTTGTCTTTTCATTTCTTTGTTTCTTGACTTTGTTTCTTGTCTTTGTTTCTTGTCTAGTGGTGAGCACCTTGCATGGGACATAGTCTCGTTTGTGCTTCGCCACATTTTGCACTTTCTTCGTCTTCTTGTACAATGTAATTGTCCGTTTTAATAATATTCAGTTATATTCAGTTTTTTTATGTGCCAAATTAAAGTTGTTAAAATAAAATTACAAAGGCGTAGCCTCGGGCGGATGAGTCCGCACCTCTACTTTTCTTCAGGACCAATTTTGTAATAGTCGTTTGAAAACTGAGTATAGAAACTGGGGGGCATAACTTTTACCTGTAATGTTCTCATCTATGACATAAAATATACCAAAACGATTGGAGTCCCCACTCATTTGGGGTTTGCGAAACTCTGAGAATTATATGCAGGTTGCGGGAAATTCTCATTCTACATAGCAGGAGCTTTATTATTTCAACACGTTTGACGGGGCAGTTGTGACCAGCTTATTTCAAAGGAAATTAGTTTAGCCAAATAAACTATAGCTAAGATGAACTTCGAGGGAAATATATCTTAATAATAGTACAGTCTTTTTAAAGAGAGAAGGGCGTACAATTATTCCTCTAAACAGGGGAGGGGGCCTATCAGAGGCATCAGAGATGGGGGCTTATTTGAGAGGAGGACCTATTTGAACGATTGACGTGATTGTTGTGTTTTACAAATTAGGTGCATGAACAAAAATACCACAGGATTTCATTATTCTGATAAAAGTCCTATGTTCTAGCAGTATTTTTGGACATTTTTCATTATTTACTACTATTCTACATATTTTCTAATGCATCTCTTTCATCAATGTTTTCATTACGTACAGACGGAGTCTTAGATTGTGACTGTTGAGCTTCATTATTAACTAACATTGCCTCAATTTCGTCTTGCGTAAGACCAAATTTCTCATGCAATACTTCTTTAAAGCGTATCACTATATTTCTTAAATGATTATTTTCCCTATTAGAGTCCTCTAATGCTTGTGTTAGCGACAAGACTTGCATTTGTAAATCCTCTACACTAGATTGACAAACAGTTTTCTCCGGCTCATCCGCCAGTATCCCTTGACTTGATTGTACAGAGAGATCAAGACTTGAATCATTGCTTTCTTGGCATAAAACTTCAGAATTATCCAGTTTATTATTTGTTTCCAATGTCACTTTTGTTTCTACAAAATTTTCGGTTTTCATTTTAGTATGAGCCATCCTTTCTATCATAAACCGAAGCAACTTCTGTTTTCGTAAATAATCCTCATACTGCAACTGCATTGAAATTAAAGCCTAAGAAATAAAAAAGTTAATTTTTAATGTACATGGAGCAGGGGCAGATCTACAGCAGCCTCATCTGCAAGGAGGGGTGCAGGTTTTCAATGGGGTACTTGCTGCATAAGGGAGTCTTACTGCCCACTCTCCTCTGCAGTCTGCAATGCCACTATATCTAAACATTACCATTATTCAAGATGGGTGCAAATCTGCATGGTCGCCGTTCTGTTACGTTTTACATTATCTTTTTTTTTATAAAATTTATATCAGCTTTTTACTGTATCATGTATGTGTGACTGGACAGTGAGTTGCTGTGGTAAAATACAGTAAATTTGCTTGTTAATGTGCAGTATATTTGAAAATATGGCTGTATAACAACCTCGAAATGTATTTAACCATGAAATTTAACTGAAGTCTGGTTTCCGTATGGTCGTAACTGTAGGCTCCAGTGATCGAGTATCTCAACGACAGTTGTGACAGCTAGGCTAAAAACATGTCGTGATGGTTATGTGTTAATGGAAACAGAAAAACAACAATCAGGAAACAGTTTTGCAACAATCAGGAGGGGGGCAAAAGTCCCCTTGGGGAAAACCATGTTTGTCTTATAAAAACTGCCGCCAGCTGCTTGTACGATCCCTTGGTAGGAAATTAACTTGCGACAGTGTCATTCACAACAAACACTTCACGACACGTTCGTGACACGTATGTTCACGACAGGTACGACTATGTGGAAACCAGGCTTTGGGGGGGGGGGGAGGCGGGCCGGTGCTGGACACTACTAGGTGGGGCGCGCACCCCTCTGCATCCCTATGGTAGATCCGTCCCCGACATGATTGTTTATCAATAAAATATACTGTTAAAAAATGTGGAAAGCTAACCAGGATGATTCATAGTAAATATTCAGACGTTCTCTGCTTCTAAATATTTTAAATATTTACAATATGAGTTTTGGACTGGAAATCTGAAGATTTCTATTCAGATAAAACAAATCTTACCTGGGAAGCTGTAGTTGTTTTCATTGCCTCTGTCATGTAACCTGTCAGAGAAAGTCAGAACAATAATTTGTATAAATCATGGTTATGACAATTTTTGTAAAATAGGTGGCAGGGATGGATCCAACCAGATCTGGTAGGGGGGGGGGGTTCTCATTGTGACCCATGGTCTGATGGTTCAGGGTGTTACCATTGACCAAGTTCATAATCATTTGGAGCTGCAGTGGTCTGTAGAAAGTCAGTGAAATAACTATTGTTCCAGTTGTGTTCTACTACTTTGTTCCGGTCGTATTCAATTTTGGTTTTGCTGGTTCCGGACAATTTCCTGTGGTTTTGTTCCGGTTTGTTATGTTTTTCGTTGTTTCAGGTTTTAGTACATGCCCTAGTGTACAGGCTACCTGCATCATAGACCTTTAGAAGGGCTAAGGGGGGAAGCGGTTAACTCAGAATCCATGATAGTTAAAAAATTGGGTGAACTACTACTGACGTTAAATGATCCGCAATGGGGTAGGGGGTTAAAGTAATCACAGAAAACAAGTCCACAAAGTGGGATGGTATCTATTTGTAGACGGTCCTTTATGCATCAGTCAAATCCAAGCATGCCCGTCCCCCCTCCCCGGGGCTACTGCGGGGCATTTTCCTGTAAAACACGTTCCGGGGGTTGGGCATTTGAACTCAAACCTTTGCCCGGGAGCGGGGTATTTGAAATATAGGAATTGGAGGTTTTACGATCACCGACAACTTGGTAATAATATAAAACAAAACAAACTTCATGTTTTTCCCCTCAAATTCTTCCATGATAGAAAATTCAATATAAACCCATGCAGTCAAGTTGTACAACTTTAAAAATAAATATGTTAGAGCATGACAACAATAAAATGCGCCAGAGTATGACACACAATACTTGGTAGCCTGCAATGCAGGTAAAATATTTGGGCGATATATTAATCAGAGGGCATTCGCTCAAAACATTGAAGAAAGTATTCTCTTTATTTTTGAGTAGTTGGATAACCTACTCTTCCTAGCCAAATAGTCCAGCTGTCCCCGGGGTGGGGGATTTGCTACTGCTGCGGGGCATTTTCACATGTTTTTTATCCCTGTCCCCGGGAATTTGACACATATTTTGAAAGTAAATCGAATTCAGAGATTCTATGTGTATAAATATTTCTGAAGTTGATGTTTACAAAATATCCCGGCGTACTTAATCGATAAACACCGATCATTGGAAATCCAATTGATCAATCGATGGTAATCGATGCTAATTACTTAATTGATATCGATGGTAATCGATGCTAATTACTTAATTGATATCGATTGACATTGATCAATCGATGACCAATCGATAGTCACAAAAAGTTATAGCCAATTTTATCGATTATTATCGATATTCATCGATATTTATCGATTTTTATCGACAAAATGCTTTTTCGATTTTTATCGATTTATATCCTAAATAATCGCCGCGTGTCGGCGTGTTCGAGCTAAATAGTAAATATGTTCTCATTTTTCGAATGTACACATGTATTTGATCTGTATTATAGCAAGATGAAAACTTAATTTAATCCATTGTTACTGAATTCCGTTCACATTTGAGTTTGTTACGACATTAAAGTAATAAAGTATGTATTAATTAAATTACGGCGTTGCCTGTTTGATTGCATGCATATTAACTGAGGATTTTTTCATCAATGAAAATTAATAAATCGATGATCAATCGATGAAAGTCACAGTAAAAGAAGCCATCGATTATTCATCGATTTCCAATATCAATCGATTGATAAATATCGATTGGTATTGATAGATATTGATACTCATCGATTATCGATTAAGTACGCCGGTAAAATATATAAAGGCTACTGGCTACTGTAAACATAATATAAATTGTATTTTTTAAGTAGAAATATATATATTCAAACCAGAAGAAATTTCATAACAAGCCAGTGCCTCCATATACTTCTTGCCAGAAATGAGTTTTTCTGCTTTTCTTTCTTGTCTATGTGCCTGATAAATAAACATGGTATATAGTACGCTTATAAATGATACTGTATTAGGACTCAATAAAATTGTACACAAACACAATTACACTATTATTTCTTCAAATATCGTTTCTTAACAGCATATGTTTTACACTGTTTCGTACCCGATTTAACGGTGAATCCATAAGCTTTAAGTTTATTGAATAATCCACAACATTGATACTGTATTTTTCAAAATATAACAGTGAGAAAAATAATATCAGAGTGTCGTATATGTTGTCATCCCCAGTCTACACCTCCCCGGAGTCGAAGATCATTCCAGTTACACTACGCAGCTCAGCGCAACTTTCATACTTTACCGCCATTTTCCTACTTTCAAGGTTGTTGGAAAAATGTTGTGTTTTCTCCACTGGTTTTGCCTTTTTTAAACTATTTACAGCAGCTCAGTGTTGCGTTGGAACGAATTTTCTCAGTAAGTATAAATGTGCATTTGTTGCCATTCATTCATTTCTTGATAACAGTGCAACCACGCAATTTTTAAATTGCAATTTGCCAATTTCCTGTTTTCATTAAAAAGCTGTTATCATGCTGGCACGAAGTTTGAACTGTCAAAACAACGGGTTAGATAAAAAAAAACCCCACTGCTATAAATAATATCGTAGTCACGGGGGTAAAAGTCTTTTGCATGAAGATTGAAGAACAAAGTAAGGGCAAAGATCATATAGAAACAACTACAACTGCAGTATTTCTTTTAATCCATGAACAGATGGATATATATATTTGGTTGATATCTTTTTGATATATCAGAGATAAAATTTTTATCTATGTAAACCAAGGCAGATGTCATAACATGATAAGAGCCAATTATTTTGCCAATTAATCAGCTAATCTCTAATAAGAATAATGCTAACTACCATCGACTTTTTTGGCTCCTATAAATAGTATGCACTGGGGAACAATGACGGCAGAACAGTTTATATTTTGGAGGGGCTAAGGGCCATTCCATTTAATGTCCACCCCCCCCCCCCTACGGATGAGTTTTTCTGAAGGGTGACTCAAAGTCGTTTCTGAGGGGTTAAGCATGTCGGCATCCTTTGATCTCTGCGATTTTTCTGAGGGGTAAGGGGAAAATTTATAAATTTCTGAGGGGTGTTTTGTGTCGGCACTTTGATTTTTTTTTTCTTAGGGGTTAAAATTTTACTGACCTCATCCGTAGGGCGGTGTGGATATTAAATAGAATGGCCCTAACTGCCATAAAATATAAAAATGTTTCCCTGAAAAATTTTCACATATCCTCATTTTGCCCAAATTTTTTTAATCCAAATTTTGACATATCTTCATTTTGTAATTAATGCAATATCCTCATTTTGATTTATATGAGTTCCATTGCTTTCATGTTATAACAAAATTTCAATGTTACAAGCAAAGGCATTTGATCTGGAAGCTAGTGATTGGTCAATGAGATTGCTGCTTTGAGCTTGGCCACGTCAGCTTTGCCCAACCCTAAATTGCTCTCAAACCCCCTCCCCTGAAGGAACTGAGCCCATAGGGGGGGGGGGGCATAAATATCTATGGTAAAAGATGCATCAATTAGCAAAATAAAGCCTTAGTCACAGTTAGTCCACATCCACAATGTAGCATTTAAAGCCTTTAGTTAAATTAATATTTATAAAATAATGTAATTTTGTAATAAATATTTTACATATCTATATCTCTGAGATACTTAATTTATATATTTTTAACACCGTAGAAAGTATTGTCTGCTGTTTTGGGTAATTTGCACATGTTGGTTTGTTTCAGTCGCAAAGCTAGCCATGGCAACAGGTCATGCTATGCAAATATTTAATGATTTGCATCATTCAAACCCTTAAAAATTATGTATTAATTGTCTTTACCTATTTAGATGCATGCAGGTTTATCGGCATAGCATGACCAGTTGCCATGGCAAGCTTTGCCAATGGTTTGCCATATAACTTCATAAAATAGAATATTTATCGAATATCCAGATAGGATTTCTGGAAAATTTTTGCCAAGTTTAAAAGTTTGGCAAAACTGTGACTTCAACAGTATATAGACTGTGAGATGAATAAACAGACTTTATCTTACATATTATGTAGCAAACTGTAAAACCAATTTTGCGTTAGGATAATTTTTGTACAAAATTATTTACAACTCGATGCTTAGAGTATTTACCCAAACCTGTGCCATACTGCACAGGGCTGCAAAGTATAGTGGACCACAGGACCATTGGTCCAAGAAAATTTTTGAGGTTGGCAGAAAAAAATGGAAGGTAAAACCATAGAATTTAAAACGTCTTAAAGGAAAGAAAGTTAGTGTATTTCACTAATTTTAGTGACTTACTTTACTGCAGATCATGCATGTAGACAAAAATACACATTGAAGAAAAATACATAAGGACTTGTTTACAACATAAAAGAATATTTATTTGGTAGCCACGTTGGAATAAGGTCTATTTTCAAGACCGAAATGATGTTTAGAATTTGTCTAGAATGGACTGAATTTTCCTTAGTTGTGATAAAATTTTAAAAACCATACAATTTGCTGTCCCTTGATTACAGAGAATTTTTTTGTTGGCCTTGTGGTCCCAGAAAATAAAATATTTTTTGCAGCCCTGTTACTGTTACTGTAACTACAGTACTTAACAGTATAAGACTGTGAGATTTTTTCCCTTTAAATTGAAGTAAACATTTATGATCAAACTGACTTGATCTCACCAGGGGTGGATCTACCATGGGGGTGCAGGGGGGTGGTGTCCAGCACCACCCTAAAAAATCTGCTTGACAAATACATTTTCTGCTTTTTGAATATTGTTTAGTGAAATTTATGCTGTGAGTACATGTCAATTTCTTGAAACGATTCAATTGATTTGTGAACTCACAAGAAAATACTCAAAATGCTTTAGTTAAATAGCATGGTTAAACATGTACTGTCATGTTGAGATTGCTATATAGCAGTATTTTCAAATAAAACATACTTTCAACAAGCAAAGTTACTTTACTGTACTGTGCAACAGCAGCTGTTCATGCAAACACGATATAAACTTTATAAAATATAATATAGCGTAACAGAACGGGCAGTAATGCTCCCTGATGCACAACCCCATGGAAAAACCTGCACCGCTTCCTTGCAAATGAGGCTAGATCCACCCCTGGATCTCACATGTAATGTAGCAAACTGTAAAACCAATTTTGATTGTAATATACCAGGCCTCTTCGATGTCATATATTAATATACTTTTTATAATTATATGAATGTATAGTTAATTACCAATCACCCATCTTCTTTTTTATCCAGTTCATATGTTTAGTAACATCAGTAAAGACACTATATTTGCCTTCTTCGTTACATGTAGGAAATCGCCAGCTTGCAATACCACCCAATACCCAACGTTTCCTTCGTTTTGAATTGTCAAAAAAGAAAAAGCCACCTCCACTGTCTTTCTTACATATGCCATCTGCTGTCTTCTTGTAGCCAGCACACATCATTTTTTCATTGACTCTATATTTGTATCTTTTGTAAGACCTTTGACACTCTTGACGGTTGACTACAGGCAGTGGAATTTGTCGCAGTAAGTGAGGCTCTTGTGTCCCGCCCCAGCCAGCAAACACGCCCATCTGCCCAGCATGCATTAAATGTTTTCTTCTTCTTTTTGGCAGACAAACTGGATGTACATACTTTGTTATGTGAACTTTTCTTTCTAATTTCAAAATGGCGATGTCCGATGCGTATTTGACACTGTGTTTGAGGTTCCATGCAAAATCTTTGTGATGTTCTGTTTTATTCACAAGTATTATCTGTACTTCTCTTGAACTTTTATCTGTCAAATTATGTGTGCCTAAAATGACTTTAATTTCTTCATAATATTTCGATGACTCCCGTGGAAGAACACAATGTGCAGCAGTAAGAACCCACTGATCTCCAATTAGCGCACCTCCGCAATGAATCCCTTTCATTGGTACTTCTATTGCAACTTGCCAAGGCCAGAAATCAATCATATTTCTGATACTCTTGATCTCATTGGCTCCTTTTCGGTTTGCCTTGAATTCCCCGCAATCTGGCACACAGTCCGCATCATGTCCAGACCATCTACCATCATCTGAACAGTAGCGCAGGTTACTATGTCCACGATTGCGATAATAGTCGTCACATTTATACTCGAGAAATTTATGTTGATCTTTCTGTTCTGTCATAGTGTATTTACCATTCCTTGGCATCTCTGGTGTGGGGCAATTTATTTTTTCACCTAATCGTATCACTCCAGGTTCTTTAACCTCAGATGTTGTAACCTCAGGTGTTTTCATTGTTGATAGCAGTTTATCACCTTGGATACCATCTCTGCATCTATGTGTATTACATATTGTTTTGTCTTTACTGTCTCCAATACATTGTTGACCATTGTACTGAGGTACCGGCTCAGTACATGTACGATTTCGTTGTTTTATCCCTCCATCACATACCTCACTACACTTGCCCCACTCACTCCAAATGCTCCATCCACCATGTATGGGACATGGCTCAATATTACATGGTGATTTACTTTCTTGGTTACCAGGGCAAGGTTTCCCAATTATTTTAGTTACACAATACCGCCAACGACGTTTCGTACCTCCAGCACAACTGCGTGAACATGCAGACCAGGCACTCCAACCCGACCACAGTGGTTCATCACTACATGTTGATGGTTTACAATTCTTTCCTTGAACATCAACAGTCTTATTCATTGCACATACATAACCCCCGCTACCATGATCACCAACACAAAATCTCCATCGAAATGTTTGCCCCTGGTTGCAACCTCCCTTACACTTGGTCCATAGTGTCCACTCTTCCCAAACACCAGCACACATTTTCCCCTCACAGTTTTGATATTCCTCAGTCTTACCCAAACACATGTATGCACTTGTTTTAGGATCTTGTTTTTTGCATGACCTACGTCGTGATTTAAACCCTCTCCCACATTGTATGGAACATGGGCTCCATTCCGACCATGGTGTAAATACTGACGTATCATTGCATAACCCTCTGACACATTGTGTAACTTCAAAAGATGAACCGTTGCATTTCGCTCCGCCGTGTTGTGGATATGGATTAGAACATCGCCTGTGTCTTGTATTGAATCCTATTCCACATGTTTTGCTACAACTTGTCCATGGATACCATGACGACCAGCTGCCGTCAACAGGACATGCCTTGATGTGACATTCTTGTTTGTCAGTATCATTTCCAGGACAGTATTGTTGTTTTGAACCATGTACTATTACACAATCTCGTTTTCTTGTTCGTTCTCCTTTTGAACAATTCTTACTACACGCTGACCACATGCCCCATTTTGTCCATTCAGCACAATCTCTTATTTTACAATCTTGGGTTTCAACTTTAGGTGCAGGGCATGCCACCCCAACATGCGAGGTGGCACATTCCCGTTGGCGGACTTGTTTTCCTTGTCCACACAGAGGGTTACACATAGACCATGATGACCACTCAGTATAAGAAGGGCAAGGTCTCCTAGGGCATACTCTTACTTCAGATTCGAGCACTCGTTTGCATGGTGATTGAGTACACTGTGTGTAGTGACTTCGTGTTTGGTATCCAACTGAACATGTCACACTGCATGGAGTCCATACACTCCAGGGGCTCCACTCTAGCTCACACTTGTGTGTGTTACACCACCTACTTTCGATATCACTACCCTTACACACGCCTGATTTACATTGGCGACTCCTATTTTGTCTTCCATGATTACAAGCTTTTGAACAGCTGTCCCAATTAGACCACTCACTCCATTCGTCTTCACAGCCGAATTCACTGTCTTTAACATCCAGTAAACCTTTTCCACGGAGCCTCGCAGGACCCTCGCATCGTATTAAATGTTGATAAAATACTGTAACATCTCTTTGATTTTGAACGATCCAATCTTTTAACCATTTTAAAGAGCATGTACACTGAAATGGATTTTTGTAAAGCGACAATAAACGCAACGATCTAAGATCGCGAAATATTCCCCTAGGTAGCGTTGTGATATTGTTGTCGTTCAGTTTCAAGCGTCTAAGGTCAGACATTCTGTTGAAGGAATCATGTTGTACTTGACCAATGCCGTTGTGATTTAGTAAGAGTTCAACCAGAGACGTGAGATTACTGATTATTGCAGGAGATTTTTCATTCATCGCCATTCCACGCAAACCAAACAACTTGTCTGACAACGTGTAAAAATTATTACTATCCAAATATAATCTTCGTAGTGATGTTAATCCTTCAAAAAAATCTTTAGGTAGATTTTCTAGAACATTACCATCAAGATATAAATCTCGCAAGTTATCCAGTCCATGTAACAGGCCTGAAGGTAACTGTCCCAGTCTGTTTCTAGATAAGTTCAATGACTCCAAGGTGGTTAAACCTTGAAATATATTTGGTGGTAAACCTTCCAGTTCATTTGACGCTAAATCCAAGTAGCGTAGATCTCGTAGATTTGAAAACGCGCTTGTAGGGATGGTTGAAATTCGATTTCCTTTCAATGAGATGTATTGCGAATCTGCGGGAAATCTACTTGGGATAGTTTTAAGCTGTTGTTGATCTTGTATGTCGCAGTAGACTTTTCTTAAAATGCCTTCCATAAGACATGTGCACTGCTGTGGGCAATCATTAGGTTCCCAATGGCCTGCTAAACTCCACGCCAGGGTCACGAAAACTACAGCAAAATATAAAGTGTACATATCCGGTATTCGAAACTAAATCTGTCCGTCTTCAAGTACAATCGCAAGTTTATACCGGGTGTTAAGGTCACCGGGTGTCTTATCTGAACCAATCACATTCCGACTAGGTCATTTGCCGAACACAATGATTTCTCGTTTGAAATTCACCGTCGCCTCACGTTCTCTCAAACCATGCCAACTTCACGACATTTCCCTAAAATAAACGAAATTAAAATAGGATGAGTTAGCAATTTAATATAAATTGGCCAATTAAGCTCGTTACGAATAATCTGGGCACGTGGACATATCTTTCATCAAATATTTCCCTTTCATTGTCATCAAAACATAAACTATTTTGGCTCCCTACAGTGCAGGGAAAAGAGCCAGAAAACTCGAGTGTCGGTTTCCTATTTTGCTGGCGGTTTTCATTGGGTCAATGTTTATCTTTGCCTTTGGTTATTTTCGTTTTAGCAACTTATTGAAAGAATCATTGTCCATTGAGGTTAGGTTATAAACGAATTTTAATATCTTCTCACATGATTTTCAGGTGCCGAGGCCCGAGGGGGCCCCACGTACGTTTGAAAAGACTGTCTTTGCCATTTTTAACGATTGTATATTGATTTGAAATCGAATACCGAAGTGGTTTTGTACCTTAGTTGAACTCGAATGTGTTGCGTTTGAATGTAAGCTGTCGCTGTGAACTGCCTTTTCTCAACAACTGCCTTCATTCACTCGGTGAATCATGTTCCCTTGGTAGCTTGAGCGTTCAAAATATCATTAGTGGTGTAATATAGTTTTCCTGCTTCGAAAGACTCTTACATTTTCACGCCACTGACACGGTTTCCTCTCTCATGTCGAAGTTGATAAGGTTGTGGTTAAAATACTCGAATTAATTGGTGCTCGTCAAATATCCCTTTCAAGAACATTCAGGAATGTACATGGAGTAAGATATCACAGGGGTGGCCGTCTTTAATAACTTAAGTATATCTCAAAGAATACTTTAAAATCTACAGATCCTACAGTCATTGAAGTTAATTAGGCTATAGATCTATATTTGTTAGTTACCGCACGTTGCCTCACAACAGCAGGGGGTCTGAAATCAGTATTGGAGTACATTTACGATGCAATATCCAAGTGTTTGCATTGTATTATTCATAACTAAATACTCACGTTGATTTCATCAGCTTGTACAAAATATATTTTCTTTTATATAAATGTATAAAATACGAGACTTGAAGAACACATTTTAAAACGGTTTGTTTGATGAGCGGTATCTAATTCTTCTCGCGTGACTATATATTTGAGTGACATGAATACATGCACGTCATTCTGCGTGATATCTAGTTTTATCTCGTTAATAACTTGTATTACGACTGTCATCTATCTTTGATAAATCAAACACTATGCCTCGTAGTTGTCTCTCTAAAGCCTGGTTTACACTACCAAAGTTTCTATTATCACGGAAGGAATTTTGCATGGGTAAATTCTAAGTTTTGAACACAAGGATTTGTAAGAAATGTTTGAGGAAACTGGCTTAGTGTTAAACACTTTTAGGGGTCAATTGGGACGAGAGTCCTGTTTCTTTCCCCTGTCACGATTTGTTTAATCTGTCCTTATTTGTCTTTAATTAGTTTGTATCATGTACACTACAAAGTGACAAATTCATTATATATATATTATTATAGTTCCCTCAAACATTTCTTCAAAATCCTTCAAAACTTGGGATTTATCTATATGCAAAATTCCTACTGTCATCACAGAAACTTTGATGGTTTACACAAACCAGGCTTAAGTTTTATACTTCTATTTGCTTCTGTTTATACCCAGATTCTACAAGTTACATAGTCTTAGTTGGCAACTTCTTAGAACTGCACGTGATGTGCGATTGTAAAGAAAGCTTGTTCAAACCGTTCAATGATTTTTAGCCGATAAAACGATTTGGTTCAGGGTTTGAAATCACGAGCAAACAGTGCCCGTCCGATCAAACATGTTTTTGCTCGGACACGACCCGTTTTTGACCGATCGCCACAAACGAACGCTTGCTATTGTCACTTTTATTTATTCATCTGCTTAAACTTATCTGAAACGGTGGCCCTCTACTAAATGTATTTACACATTGAACGGTATGTGCCAGTGTAGGTATAGTTCCAATAATAAGAAATGATTGCCGGATAAGGTCATACGGATGCAACTACATGAAAAATACGATAACAAGGAGTCGGACTGTCGAGTCTCGAGCGAAGGCTATAACTTCCCAACGAAGAGCCTTCGCTCGAAACGTCGAAGTTCTCCTTGTATCAAAGTTTTTCAGGTATAGTTGCATTCGTATATCAATCCGAAGATTTCATATTTACACATTGCAATTTGTAAAATTAACAATGAAAACTAACACACGAATATACGTATATTATAAGACTTCAGTGTCTTGACTTAAGTAGTTACATATCATTGCCATGTACTAGCATAGACTATAGTCTGGTCTCCTTATATATAGTCGTAAAAATAGAGTCACGATCTTTCTCAACGGCCAGTTTATAGTATATAGTTTACACCTGTAAACCACATATAAATCATAAGTATTCTCTGTATAGTTCTATATCACTCCGCGTATTTTCAGTTCTAGAATGTTGTATTTCACCGGCTGATGCATGGAGGAAGATCGTGACTCAATCTTTATATATACGAGATTGAGCGACGATCTTCCTCATCAGCCGAAATACCGCAACATTTTATAGAACTGAAAATACGCGGAGTGATTACCACTAGAGAATACTTACAACTTTACAGATATAAACTATTATAAACTGGCCGTTGAGAAAGATCGTGACTCTATTTTTACGACCATATGGAAACCAGGCTTATATATAGACATTAATTAAGATTGGCGTTTTACGGCAGATCTAACTGCCAACCACAGACGGCAAACTATATAAATCCACGTGTTTTGAGTTCAACAATTAGCTGTACAATTATGTATATATAGGGTCATTTGTGCATTAACACTGAAGTATAAATTACCTACGTATAGCTTTCAAACAGTTGTGGAACTTACCTTCACTGAAATGCGATTTGAGGTTTGCCCTTTGGCTATATGCTGTTAGCTTTGTGGTGTAAACGCGTCAGTCTTAAGGTCTTACGTTACGGCAATGATATATAATTAGAGTTTTGAAGGAAGGAGTGGATGGTAGATGATACTTAAATACTTAAAAAGCTTTCCGCGTTGCATCGTGTCTAAATATAAGACACCAGAAAAGCTCAATCTGAGTCACGTCTGAAATGTCAATTATATACGACTTGAGTGTTGGCGCAGTGTGGCAGTAAGTGTCAGTACTTTGGAAAGCAGAATAGACAATTCCCATTATAGACTATATTTTTTTATCTTGTCAAAAAAAGTATATTCCCGGAAGGAGCATATACTAAAACTGATTAGTAAAATTGCAAAGTTAATTGGTTGCGAAATGTTGTAAAATGCGGAAAACATTTCTGTATTTTACAACATTTCGTATAACCAAACTTGCAATTTTACTTATTTTAGTATGCTCTTTCTACAATGTCTTTCTATAGCTGTGCCTGTGATGATTTATTTGCATCTCCTTGCCTAGTTTTACAGTAAAATTAGTCTATAAAGTGTAATGGGAAAATTGGGAATGACTGTCTAATGTCTATTGCTTAAAAATACCTAATAAAACGATCGATCGCCGATTCTGTTTTCTGTAAGAAAATGGGCAATTCTATAGATTTATATATGAAATGCATGGCTGAAAATTCTTTTAATTAAAGCACACGAATTAAGTGACGGGACAACATGACCAGCGATCCAAGGATTTGATTTTGAGCACTGATTTAGTGCACACGTAGACAAAACGGTGACAGAATAACAGTTTTTGGAGTTGATTCAACTACTTCAAATTTACAGTGTGTTGGTGGAACTTGGCAAGGAAAATCGCTGCAAATGGCAAGGAAATATTTCAAGGAGAATATTTTGTCACGTGCTGTTGGTGGACAGGAAAGGCGTGTAAAACATCCCTCCAACGCTGAACAACTTGACTTTCTCCTGAAGAGTTGTTCGACAGCGTTGGAGGGATGATGTTTTACACGCCTTTCCTGTCTATCAAGAGAACGTATTGTACCCGCGCATGAACCTGTGCATGAACCAGTCAATGTCGCTATAGATACTTCATGACTGTGCAAGAATGAACTAATTATACATGACGGTAGCCTGATAAAAGCTGGGTTTACGCTATCAAAGTTTCTGTGATCGCACAAACAGTAGGAATTTTGCATGGGTAAATTCTAAAAACGATTTGTATAAGAATTGTTTTAGGGAAACGACTCATTGTTTAACACTGAGACTGAGTCAGTTCCCTCAAACATTTCCTATACAAATCCTTCAAAACTTACTCAAACAAACAAACTTATTCAAAAACAAACTTATTCAAAATTGACCCAGGGCCCTGCCATGCCAAAATTCCTACTGTGATCACAAAAACTTTGATAGTGTAAACACTGTAAACCAGTCTTAAAATGTATTCTATATGTTCAGTCATAGGTCAATTTACTTCAAAACTATTTTCTATTTGCTTGTGTGATGCTACTCTGAGTGTATATCCACACCGGGCAAGCTTGAAAAATATGCCTGGCCATGCAGATATGCCTGGCCAATTATTAGATTACACTGATATCGAAGGAACTAGACTCAGTTCCGAAGTTCCGATTCCCACCACGTTCGATGGCCAGGCATATATTTTTCAAGCCTGCCCGGTGTGGATATACACTCAGAGTAACATCACACTAACATCTTATTCACCTAAGTACATTATACCAACACAGCAAAATATCATGATTATTTTCTATTTGTTTCTCTTTGTAATGTTAAAGAGTTCAATACCGATAGTCACTGTCACTTCAAATATATATTTCAAAAGTATTTTGTATGTTTTTAAGCTTAAGTTAAGGAATGTTAAAGAGTTCAATATCGATGAATGGATTACAATGAAAGCCTTCATTTAAAAATGACGGTATAGGTTGATGCAAGAATATTAAGAGAGTATTCTGTGAAAATGAGTGAAAATAGTCAGTATAAAGACTGACTATATTTTATGTGTATTTTAAAGCCAAACTAATGAATGCGAGTATGAATGTTAATGAGTTCATTCCGATGCTTTAAGCATTAATAGCTCTGTAAACATCTTCACATGGGTCAAAATTGTTTGAACAAATTACTGAATGACCCGGTCTTCACCCTGAATATTGCAAGCGTTCCAAGTTTTGGTTTCATCACGTCACGTGACAATCATGTTACTCCTCTTTATTTGAAACTGTAGGGCAAATATCGTAAGTTCATGCATGTATAAATACTACAAGGTGTTGCCAATGTCTGCGTGCGGGTAAATATATCGGGATTTTGGTCATCTATCACTCGATATAACTGCTATAATGAACTATAATCTATAAATACCCGTCATGAGTTCAGCATATTTCCTTTTTAACAAAGACCGTATTTCTACTCTTGTTATGACACATGCCGTGACAGCAGGTTTGCCGCTAAATCCTATATCTATAAGGGTATAGTAATTATTTTATCTACTCCACATGACACTTGTCCTGACATCGTACTTAAATACTGCAACTCGAGAAATATTGTAGTTAAGAATTTTTTAAGTGTTCCTGAGTTATAGTGAGCGACTAATTTCTTGGGCGGGTACTGCGTTGGTTTGAAACCTTATAGTAGCATGCACTCAACTCGTGCTTGCTATATACACAAAATTCATCATTGACTTTCTTTGGGTATACCTTTCACAACCTGCATTTAATAATGTTTGTCCTGTTAATGGACAACTTGCATGTTAGACTAAATTTTACTGATCTAAGTAAAGCGAAGGGAATCAAACACCACAGCTAAAAAGAACATATAATTAAATTAATAAAATTGCAAAATTCGGTTGCGAAATGTTGTAAAGCTTGGAAAATATAGTCTTGCAAAGTTTGCGAATTTTGTATATGTTTGTATTACGTGCGGAAATTGAAACCATTTTCGGCTCAAAAATGGCAACGATTTCCGCACGTAATACAAACATATACAAAATATGCAAACTTCGGAAGGCGGGTCAACTGCAGGTTGACTTGCAATGTGTATGGTTATAAACTAAAACTATATAAATAATAAACCACCTTAAACTGTGAGCTTATACAAATGGTGCTTTAAGCAGCCGCTATTAGTCCATACCTCATCAATGATTTGCTCCCTAACCTATGTCGGCTATGACTATGTGCCTAACCCATCACCCTGTAATGTAATTATATAGTCACTCGTCTGAGCCTTAACTGTCCAATAATAAGCCTTGTATATAGAGGGGCGTATTCGGGGGTATATTCGGAATGGCCTGAGCTTGTGAATAATGGCGGGCTTATACACGAGGGGCTTATATTTACGGTATTAGTCCAGACAAGATTTCTGGGAAAAATATTCCATGTTTATAAACAAGCTGCTGGGAAAATTGCTTTGAAGCTTTACGTTTACCTATATCAAGTTAACTGCATGGCTTTAAACATGCCGCCCTAAGCAGTGATCACTGCACACAGTTTATACATTTATATATGTGTCTTATTAATTCCGTGAATTTCTTTGTATATACTGCCTCATTTTGCCTTAACATAATAACGATGAGTTATAAAATCATGCGTCAATGATTGTCAAAACCGAAGTGGCCGAATAATAAATTTTCTTATGAGCATATTTTCTTCTTTATTCTTCAGAAACCTGATTTTAATAATTGTTCTCCATCGATCGCACAATGAAGAAAAGGTAAGATAAGATAAAAACTTTATTTCACGAGGGTAACACTAATTTACGAGTAAAATACTACAGTATATCATTTTATTTGCAACGATGATATACAGTATAAATAAAGAATGTCAAGAGTAAAAATTGTTTTTTACCAAGTTCAAAAAATTCGTCTTGAAAGCTTAAAGTTCTAGGTAATTCATTCTAAAAGACGGAAAATGAAGAAATGTGTTGTATACTTACTTATACAGCGAATGTTGTCACATTAATACATGTTATTCACAACTGACGCACACAATATACACATAGGTTATGCTTATATGCAGGTTGTCTGAATCTTAAAGCCTCTTGCTTGTAGAACTTGTGTTCCAAATTAGAGATAACAAATAAGGATGATGATTATTGAATCGTAGAGCAGTGATCTCGATGTTATATAGCCGTAAGTTCGTATTGTATTTTGATCACGATTCAGACGTACCATGCGTGCCTGAACTTCCCCTTATCGTGTTTTGACAACAGTTTCAGGTAATTATAAGCAGAACAATCAAAAACAACGTTTTATCAATGTTTTATGTGAATTTCCGGTTTTTTATCTTAAGTTTGTCCAATTTCCTCCAACTTGACCTGGAGAAAATGTTTTTTTTTAAATGTCATTTATTTGCAGGATAACATCAATCAAAGTTTCTGTAATCACATGCAGTATAGAATTTTGCATATATATACGTAAATTCTAAGTTTTGAAGGGTTTGTAGGAAGTTTTTGAGGAACTGACGTTAGAATTTACCCATGCAAAATTCTATACTGTGATCACAGAAACTTTGATAGCTAGTGTAAACCATGCTTTACGATATATGCATGCACTTCTGTTTTAAGTTAGCCTGCATGTGTCACAGCCGCATAAGAATTATGTTGGCATGTTTATTTTCATAGTAAATTGTATAATTTTTTAGTGCATCAGGTCGCTTTACGTTTCTACGCCTGTTGTTACTATAGTATTATACATACAGTTAAATATAAGGTTGCCTGATATTGTTACATGGAGCAGTCATATGCAGTATATAGGTTTGATGATTGATGATTGATGCGAGTGATGTACTTCTAATCTAGTTATTGTTCTCTATACCCAAAAAACTTCATTTATATAAAACTTCAAGTTGGAAACAAAATTTTAATAAATTTTGCATGATCTCTGCATGTCACAGATTTAAATCAGCGCAAAGGCCTATATAATTTATATATAATTTATAATTACATATATAATTTATGTGTCCCACATCCATCATCTCATTGTTGGTTATATATATATATATATATATAGGGTAGTTCTGTGCTCGATTTACACATGCAGTACGACGCAAGTTGTAAGCAGGTTGCATACGACAGTTTTAGGCAAAAGTTGTGTTGTGTAAATCGACCTTTAGATAGACCATAGATAGACTAGAGTAATTTTTGTGTGACCATGCAGTGATATTTTCTATAACCACACCCGAATTATAATGGATATTGTTTTACCAAGATTCAAGAATGCATTTTACAGTTCACTATATTGAGATTCATATGCTATATTAATATATATAAAAGGTCTTTCGTCAGAAGATTAAATCAGTTATATACAGTGATCTATATAGGATTTATATCGCATGT
Organism: Paramuricea clavata; assembly: GCA_902702795.2. Lineage (NCBI taxonomy): Eukaryota > Metazoa > Cnidaria > Anthozoa > Malacalcyonacea > Plexauridae > Paramuricea > Paramuricea clavata. Next base: position 24,405 of record CACRXK020005013.1, read on the forward strand.
GTATATCTATCGATCCATATAATTCAGTTTTTAACGGCAAAATTGGCAAAAACTATTCTTTCTACATGCATATATCATGAAACTATATATGTTGTCGTTCTATATACCTTCCCGGCTGTCAGTTTATCCAAAGCTATATTGTATTAAAAAATTATAACACTTTGCGTGACTATATTGATTACAGAATTATATTAAGTTAGCTAATGATCGCAGCTATCCACGTCAGTAAAACGTTGTCATCCACATGCACAGCTTTATATACAAGTTTACACAATGAAGTTACAATACCTTTTAAAATCATATGTATAGAAAGCTTTTAGGAGGATATAGATTTGTTTATACTTGAAAACTGACTGATATATCAACCAAGTGTGTAGTTTTCGGTGCCATAACAATCTAGCTACAGTTCGTAGTCCGCAATGCTTGATCGATTTGATAGATGCAGGTCGTTATATATACTTTTAAAAAGAGCCTCGGGGTGTGTACGTATTACATACACGTAATAATTTTTTTTAATTGGTTAAGTAAAATACAAGTCAGCAAAAAGCGTGCATTGCATGCATCACCATCGGAAGTATATATATCACAAGACTTTGAATGACTCAAAGTTCACTTTCCTTTACGTTCTCACGTCATTTCCAAATTTAAGAATGAGCCAACTTCCCTTTCAAGCTCTTGGTAGTACGAAGTTGCTGTAACCACGCATGGGCAACGATATATATAACGAGCTGAACCGGTATATAGATCATGGCCATGATCCAATCTCCGGCCTTTCCTGAAATATTGGCATTGCCAAATGACAAATGTGTATATTGAAATGTGTATTTGATGATATCTGAGAGACCAGAATACTTGACTGTATGTTGTGTAACTGACGTTTCCTGCCTCACCCCGTACAAAATAGAGCATAAAGACAATACCAGTTTATTGTATAGAGTACAATTAGTTCTGGGTAAATATCGAGATTTTGTTTCGGTTCTTGTCGGATGGATCGACTGCAGGTTCTATTCCTGCCAGGGACCAGATAAATTTCCACTCGATAATTTCCATCTATATACAAGACCCTTCATTTACATTTAGACAGTAAATTTAGTTCTACCGAGTGTAGCCTATATAGTTGCCCAAAATTCTGATATTTACCCATGCACCACATCACAGTGAACCGGCTTGCGATTAGAGCTCGACAACTGGACTCTGTAGCTCAGTTGGATAGAGTGCTGCACCGGATTTGCAGGGCAGCAGGTTCGATTCGGGCCTATAGTTACATTTTTCACTAGTCTAATGAATGTATAAAATTCACACTCGAAATTCCCATGATCTACAAACTCTTCAACAATCTATGAGTGTTGATACTAAAAATCCTGATACAAATACTATATACCTTCCCATACCAGACTGTCATGCAAGCACAGTCAGTGCTCTTGTGTTCTGGGAAAGGGCTGGAGAATCAGGAATAATGTAACGTATTGAAAAGTTCATGGCGAAAGGGATGAAGAGATTACGAATGAGTATCTTTGACTTCGATTTGAGCTGTCTATATAGTTGGATTATACGGTTAAATTCTGCCGGAACATCGTGCACGATGTCGTTCCGCTTTCTATGAAGCCTGTAGCAACGTATAGTTGCGGTCATGTGTCAACTCTATGTAAGCCATTTTCTAACGTACAATGCTCTCAGCAGGGGAAGAACCTCCAGGCTAGATCTGAAGATAACGGTATAATACATTGAGAAACGTTCACACGATTGTCATTTTGGCGTATGAAAACGACTGCTGACGCCACTATTCCTGTTCATCAGTTTATGGCGAAATGTGACATCTTTACACGCATTTATTCGAATAAATACGCCAGGATAAGAATTGTATACGACTAGTCGTATCGTGTATATGTATAGATGGGCCTTAACGACCCTTACCTTATCATTCATGCTTCAATATTCCGCTAGCTTGCTGTCAGAGCGAAATTTCAACATTATAGATGAACATGCATACATGGTCAGACTAGTCAGATCGATCAAATTACTGAATGCAGGAATACAAAATTTTCGAGGTTGATATTGGTAAAACTTTGGATCAAATAAGGGAAAGGTCCATCATTGCCAGATTCTGGAAAAACTGGCCCGGATTCTTGTCAATACACGGATATAGAAATTCGAGTCTGACTGGTCTGGTCATATGAATGGAGAGTGCATTCAGTTATAGTTATTCAGATTGATTAGGACAGGTTTCTAGGTTTATTTTATAATCAGATGTACTGATATACGATATCTCTGACAAAAGATAGTCCAAAAGTAATCATCAATATATTTACCTTGTTAGACAGTTAGAACAGGTATCAGAACAATATTGCTTTGATGCGTTGGATGAAAGTCTAGAGGGCAAATAATCCTTGAGGACAGCACGCGCTCTACTTAGCTATTATTTTTATTTTTGCGGTATAGTTGTTATGTCAGTGTTATTGGCACGAAGTATCAGGGTGCGTCCAATAGGTGCGTGTCTCTATATAATGAGCTATAATTAGCCATACCACTCTAAGAATATAATGAGCTATAATTGGCCAAACCACTCTAAGAATATTTAATATTTGAAGAATTTAACACCAACTATATACTAAAGCGATGCCAATGTAAGGTGTATGGCGTAGTTCACATAGTTGAACATGACTTGGTCATGACAAGACGCACGTGCTGGAAGAGCAGTTTATATTTAATATGTGTAAGCAGATAAATAACTAGTGCTCTGAGTAATCAATTGTTCATCTTTTGATAAAGTTTAATCGATTAAAAAATCGACCGCTGTGCAAAGTTTTATTAATAACTTTGGAATACGTATCTATGTATGAAAATATCTATAATTATCTTTGGAATCTAGTTTATAAAACCTATAGCTATTCATTTGCAAGACAAAGTGGTGCATTCTGAATGCAGGGATATATTTAAAATATCTATGGTATGTTTTAATTTTTGATAGCCATTATATTGTATGTATCTACATTCTATAATCACTGATCCTGAGGATACATGGGAGAAAGTAACATACGAAACTAGAAATTATTGTTGATTATCAACTTAAATTAAATGGAGTACTCAAATATAGACAATGTTGTCTCCAAGGTGTCGAAGTGTATAGGAATGATTTGACGAATGAAAGCCTTTGTACCCAAGTCAACATTCATTTCTGTAATGCAATAATACTTAGGGGCGCGCATTGGTGTGTGTGTGGGGGGGGGGGGCACACCCCAATGCGCCCGGGGGGGGGGGTGGAGGGGTTAAACAAAAAGTCGGTGCCAGTTTTTGTTTGAGACTGTATCAAAAGTCTATGAGAATAGACCTTATGCATAATGACGTCATAAGGCTTGATGCCTGCGAGGAATACTGGTCTTAGTAGTCATCGCCCGGGAAAATTTCGATAGTGGCCATTTTGACTGTTAATTTTCCCGGGCGATGACTACTAAGACCAGCATTCCTCGCGGGCATCAAGCCTTGTGACGTCATTATGCATAAGATCTATTGTTTAATCCACATGCCACAGATGTCTGGTGTAGACAGGAGCATTTTTAGTTCATCCCGAAATTCTTCAACTTGGTGCAAGTGCAGGAGTAAATGTCATTTCCGAGCCTCGGACCCCTAGTTTTCAGCCCCCCTAACTTTAAATTATGCAATAACTTTAAATTATGCACTAACTTTAAATTATGTTACAGTTCAATCATGTTTTGCGTGCTGTGTTTATACTTGGCTGAAAATCTTAACTATGGTTCCCAACATAGCTGGAACGGGTGATTCCAGCTGCAGACTAAATTTTGATCTAGGCAAGAAGAACGAAATCCAACACCACAGCTGGAACGAGCATCTTAGAAAGCGTAAAACTGCAAAGATTGGTTGCGAAATGTTGTAAAATGAAGAAAATATAGCCCTGTGAAGTTCGCAAATTTTGTACATATTTGTATTACGCGCGGTGAAAATAACCACTTTCGGCTCAAAAATGGTTATTTTTCCCGCGCGTAATGCAAATATTACAAAATTTGCGAACTTCGCAGGGCTATATTTTCCTCATTTTACACTCATTTCGCAACCAAACTTTGCAATTTTACTCATTTCAAGACGCTCGTTCCAGCTATGGTAATGGATTCCATTATTTTTGTCTAGATCAAAATTTCATCTGCAGCTGGAATCATCTGCTGATTAGCCTCCCCCAAATAAAACTGTTCCGCTGCCACTGGCTCGAAAAATAAAAATTTGGACGAAGCGCAAGTGGTATATTAAACTCATTGATTTTGAGCGCGTGTTACGTCACATACAAAAAATCTCCTCTTAAGTAATAATAATAATAATACATATAACATTACCCCTATGTATCATCCAAGATCCCTACGTCACGCCCGCCTCTCGAGCGTTCTGGTTGGTGGTCTGGTTGGCGGGTATGTATCTGTCATGCAGGTTATCATGTTGCAGGGAAAAAACCAACTTATGTTTACAAAGTAAGGCAATTAAATGAGATAGCTAGTAATTGATTATCAGAATTGAAGCGCATTATTTGATGGAGTCATGGAGATATTTGCTTGCATGTGTGTGGTATTCTGTAGGTTGACTTTATATAAATTGTAGAAATAAATGTTGTCTTGATTTACAATACAAAAATATCCTGCTGCACTGAGGCCGAGGTTTATATCCTCACGTGTACATGAATTGAGCGAACATTAAAAACGGTCAAGTGCAACACAAAACTAAAATTTTCAAATATAACATGCCTTTCATCCGCGCGACCTGCGTTTTGACCCACAATATTCTGACTTTATCATCGCCTCAGTCGGCATGTCACACGATTGCTTTCTACGAAACACCTCCGGGTTTTTCCTGTGCCAGTCGTACCAGACCAATAACTCATTATGAACTTCTAGGACTAGGGTTTATCAGAAAGAACTATAAATGGAGCTATCCAGTTAATTAGGTTTCATTCTGTGACCTTGGTACACTTTGCAAAATAACGGGGGCATCACTTCACACTTTCTGAGACGCTAAAAATGACTAATTATCTCATTATTGATGTTTTGTAACAATTATCAAAATTTCATGAAGTTGCGCATGAACGACACCCCTGTGAAGTTCGCAAATTTTGTACATATTTGTATTAC
>CACRXK020005014.1:5029-29531 GCA_902702795.2 Paramuricea clavata
TGCATTTGCAAGATTCGTCTCAGGATTTCAGTTACGAGCTTATTTACATGCAGTATGTTTGATTTTCACGATGCAAACGATCGACAATATTTTGAATAATTCAGGTAAGGATAGCTTTATTTCTTTCTGGTGATATACCATCCTCGGTCCCAGGGCCTCACGGCTGACACTGCGTTGCCGGAGGCCCTGGCGAAAACCAAAACGAGAAGTGATTTGATTGGTCGCATGAAAACAATGGAATGCGGAAATTGAACACGAACTTTTACTAATAAATATGGCTGACAATATGAATAGATAGGAGTGTATTAACTCTTCAAAGAAGACGAAGAGTTGTTTTGGTTGTTGAAATCTGCTGTCTATCAATGGAAATTTTATTTTTAATATAAAAAATGTTGGATGTTGTGTCACAATGTATTAAAAAGCTGCACAAAATTGGACATTGGATTATTTAAAGATTGAAATCGCCGAAGCCGAAGGGACATTTTATAGTTTTATATACGAGATTTAATTATATACAGAGTATAAACAAAGACAGGCGAAAGGCTATGCGAGAAAGACTGTACTGTTAATTATATATATATATATATATATATATATATATATATATATATATATATATATATATATATATATATATATATATATATATATATATATATATATATATATATATATATATATATATATATATATATATATATATATATTAGTTATACATGTAGACCTGAAACGAGGGGTATTCCAAAAAAAAAAGTTACCCTGAGGGATGAAATATTCCGAGGGCGAAGCCCGAGGAATATTTCATCCCGCAGGGTAATTTTTTGTGGAATACCCCGAGTGAAAGATCTATAAATGGTATATTATACCGAACCTTTCAAAAATAAGTAGAAAACAAATGCCATTCAATTAACTTTTAATTTCAAAACACAACTTTTGATAACTTTACATTTAAAAAAGTCGAATTTCCCGCTCAAGCGTGGTATTCGAAGTCGAATACCATGGCCCCGGGTAAAACACCCAGGGTTCAAATTGCCTAGGTCATAGTATTCGCTGAAAAATACCATGGTCATGTGGTACAAATTTAGTTCTCTGATTGGACAAGCTCATTGTGAGGTATAATATTATATAATATAGTATTATTTTATAATATACTATATTTAATAAACATACTTTGTTGATTTTATATCAATTTCATCAAAGGCTCTTAATTTATGTAAAAATATTGTATTTTATATCAAATGTATTTAATAATGAAATATTGTATTTTAATACTATTTAATAATGACAAAGTGATTAATATAATAGCTGGAAATGTTAGTTCTTCCACCTTGTTTTGCCTTAAATTTCATGCAATATATAGCTTAATTTATAGGCTATCAATGTTTTTACAGTTGACAAATTATATTGTTAATAGTAATACTGCAACTTTGCTACACTGGTGATGAGCCTCCCAATTTTATGCTGTATACATACATTCAGTATTAAGTAATGTGTCAACATCTGGGAAACTAACTTCTGAATCTCTTACATGCAGTTGACATAATTTTTATAAATTATAGTGCTAGATTTCAAGGTTTAATTAGTCACCATAGGCACAGGAGGAAAGTTTTGAAATTTGAAATTGAGAAGCACTTCATGTCAACAGCACCAAATTTATAATTTGTAAACTTTTGAAGAGAAATTGAGCAAGGCAGAGGCAGTGCAAGGATCAGGTATGGGGGAGGGGGGCTGTAGCTCCCCTATGTGGAAATTCTAGCCCCTCCCCAATCAGGGAAGTGGAATGTACTGGGAAAAATTATGTTTTGTAATGACCTTGTTTTGTAGTGCTGGTAAATGCACTGTTACAGACAATAAATTCTGCACCATTTCATGAGAGCCAAAAAATTCAACATTTTCATGTGTGAGCATAAGTTGAACATACCGAACAATAATTTTACTGTTTGAAAGATTATAACCCCCTGTTGGGAACCTGATATTCCTTGTCGGGGAACCTGATATTCCTTGTCGGGGACTTGATATTCCTTGTCGAGGAACTCCTGGAGCATCCGGCCTCCACACACAAGCACACTGGTACCCACACACCTCCATTTCCTACACCACTGCAATATTAAAGCACAGCATGGATGCACCATAAAGCTGTTATTTATTTTTTACAGTATCTTTATTAACACACCCAATTTTCATAGAGGAAATTGTAAGAATAAATTATTATTTATATCAATGACACAAAATTGTTTATTTTGTTCATGTAATTTCTTTCTTTCTCTGAGTTGATGAAATTTCTTTCTCTGAGTTGATGCAACTTCTTTCTCTGAGTTGATGAAGAAACAAACTTCCCGACATACCAATCCTTTCATAGCAAGGCCTGAAACCCTTCCTAAAGTAGTAGTACAATGTTTATAAATTAAAACAATCTTTAGCCAAAAATTTTAGGCTAATCATAATTTAATAGCAACATGGATAATTTTATGATTGAAAATGACTGGCAAGAAAATACATATTTCAAGTCATATATAAGTATTAAACTGAATCGGATACTAGCTTGTAGTATGCAGTCATACGATACCTTACAGGTAGTTGTATATCCTACAAACAATCGTTATTTGGGGATACCAAGATTAAGGTGGGGGGAGGGGCGAGGGTGGGTGGGTGGGATGCACATAATATTTCAGGTTTTTATGCTCATTGTCTCTGTCTAAATGCCGCATTTTACATGTGCCAAATCTAATGTGAATTTATATGGTTTGACTCAAATAATAAAGTTTGACTCAAATAATAAAGTTTGACATTTTGATTTAAATGTTGAATTTATGTACATACCGGTAAATAGTAAACATATGTAACTTATACATTTGTCCAAAGTGGCAAAGTAATTACTTTGCAGTTATACCCACTCTCCCCTTGATGAGCAAAATTGTCTGACATTAGACAGTAAGATAGTAAAGTACAATAGATAATCTGATTAACCCATTGAGCAGTAGCACTCTCACATTGACCTGTACACTCAATCATCTGGCATGTTAAGCTGAGTAAAATAATTTGGTAGCACTTAAAAGGTTGAACAAACTTTTCTAGACTTGGCACATGTAAAATGCAGCGTTTAGACCAGACGTATTAAACAGAATATATGTTGTCTGTATGTGTACAGTCTTGCAGATAACCATTAATATAGCAAAGAAAGAATATTGAGAAACAACCAAATATATCAGTATCACTCACTCACCATTCAGTAACAAGATTGGGCTTCGTCCACAACAATCGCTTTTAAATTGTCTGTATATTTCGTCGATTTTAATATAATAAAAATTCAAAAACTTTCATGTTCTCCAATTGATTGCTGTCCGTATACAATGACACTCTCCCAAACTACACATTGTATCCTTCGATTCATCAACTTGAACAGCTCATGTTCATCAACTTGAACATGATCCTTTAGTTTACTGATTTGGTCAATCATTAAAACATTTAATGGTGAAATCCAGATCAAATTAATGTTTATCTTGCATGTAAAACATTATTTCTTTCGAGAAATTCTCAAAGTTCACTCCTTGCAAAAAAAGATGCAGAGTCAGCATTTTATTACGTTTACTTTCGGCAAACTACAAGATTTTTGAAGTTCCGGTTTTGGTTTTCGCCAGGGCCTCCGGCAACGCAGTGTCAGCCGTGAGGCCCTGGGACCGAGGATGAAACAAAGGCTCAAAGCGTTTGTTTACATTACGGAGTTTACAGCATCTTTAAGATTAATTTCGCGCATAATTATCAAGAATCACTACACAATGTTATTGAATATAGTTAGACCTCAGTTAAAGCAAATAATTTTCACGGGAAGTGGATTAAATATTTTTACTTCCGGTTGTCGTAGATTAATTGCATTTAGATAATGTAACTTGAAAAGCTATTTTTAGCTTCGAGGCCACCTGCGTTTGGCGTTTTTAAAAACCGTAGTTTCAATAGCCCAAAAATATTTTTCTACTAAATTGAAGAAGAAACGTTGCTCTTTCGCATGGATATGGCCTTAAACGTCAAAGCGGAGGTCCAATGAACGATTTTCCACTCTAAATTTAGCCATTTATCGGTCTCGAAAAATTCGGTAAATTAAGCAAAAAATAAAAAATCGCTAAAATATTTACTTTAACTCTTTATCGACATGAGCCTATTATCGCAATGCTTGTAAGCAATGCCCTTTGCCGATTTAATATCTTCGGTTCATTGAATGCTATGAGGACAAAAATACCACCATTCGATTCAGTGTGACTAGATCTCCTCACTCGTAGCAATAGTTTTAGTCATTGGCAACATTATAGCGATTTATGAGCTTTAAAAGTAAAGCGAGAAGTCGATCAGTTACGATCAAATCACGCATTTTACCAACAAATTATAAAAACATAAACATACCTTTCGCCGAATATAACTTCGGCCCCTTGAAACGTATGCTCATTGTGATATTCTTGACGAACTAATCATTTAAAATGCCATGTATAACGTTATTTCCAAGCTTATATCCTTAAAGGGTGACTTTTAGTGCCGAATTTTACATTTCTGCTCCGAATTTGCGATAATCCCAACCGGAAATACGACGAAAACTCGTCAAAACAATGCTATGCTTGTATCGCGAAAAAAAAACTCTCTGAAAAATTGAAAAAAAAAATTGAAAAATTGAAATTGAAATTTTGACTCTGAAAATGCCAGAAATGGTTCTTCAGGTCAAAGTGCACCCATACGCGTGAGTTTGACGTCATTCCGGCTAAAGGGAGCTCCTTATTGGCCAAGTATTACGTAATACAAGCGCGTGCGAGTAAAACCCGATACTTTAAAAATTCAAAATAAATATTTCTACTCGTCGTATTCATACGAAACTTTCTTACACTAAAGCGCTTGAATACAAAGAGTATTTTACAAATATAGCCTTTCAGAAAATGACGAAAAGTTTAGAAGATATTCAACTTTTTCTCTTTTTATCGTTTGAATGTTTGGCGAAGCGGTGAGTATAAATATATGATTGTTTCGGTTTGTATAATGTTCGACAGCACTTGACCCCCCGTTCGAAAGGTTATTTTGTGAGGATTACAATGGTGGGTTTTGTTTTAAAGGGGGGTAAATACTCGCCGCGATATTTACATTTGAAAAATTGAATCTTAAACCCAAATTTTATAAACGAACAAGGAAATTGTATAGAAATAGTTCCTCTTTGAAATGGTTAATAGATGTTTGTGATAAATCTTTATTTCAATTTTTGAGCGATTTGTAAATGACCTGTGGTATGTCCTGTAAAACTAGTCTGAGAGACGTGAAAATAAAAAAATAGCCGCTTGCCTAAAATAAAAATCTGATCGAACCTAAAGTTATATTTTTAGTAATAGTTTACCTAGACCTATATTCTGACAAAGTTTGAAGATTTTGAATTTTTTCATTTTGCATACCTCCATTCGATATGTACAGATGGCGGCTCTTAAATGGTCGGCCCCTGACAATACATAACAACGCTCGTGTGCGATATTTTTAAATCAGGAAAATTGCCATAAGAGGTTTGTTTTTTTGCCTAAGCCAATCAAAATCCGCATCTAGGGTAAAAAACATTCCGGAAGTGATTTCTGCAATCTTTTACCAGGAAACTGTAATGTTTACCAAGAATTTGACGTCCGAAGTTGGCCGAACACTTTCCGACCACGAGAATCGCCGTAATAGGGATAGATTATTACGCAATTTTCCGAGACTGCTCCGAGCTATAGAATGCAAGATGGCGATTCTTTTGGTATATTTTTCTTTATTGTACGTTGAAAAGAAGCAAAGATACGGGCAGTTAAACACGGATAACGCAACAGCAAAATTGGTACATAAATTTCACCACAGCGACCGTTTCAAGGTAAGAAATTCGCTCTAAATTGAGCGAGAAATAATAAAATTATACGAATATTTCGGAATATATAGCATGGCTCAGGCCTCCGCCGTCATGTGACGGAAATTTATATTGGCGGATCGAATTTTAAAATACTCAGTGGTTCCCATAATTTATGACGTTAGTCATGAGATGTTTATGGCGTTCATTTGAACGCGGATTAAAATGTTTATTTTCGGAGTTACAGATGAATTAATATTTTATTAAAATACTCAGTGGTCCCGTAATTTATGACGTTAGTCATGAGATGTTTATGGCGTTCATTTGAACGCGGATTAAAATGTTTATTTTCGGAGTTACCGTTGTTTAATATTTTATTAAAATACCCCGTAATTTATGACGTTAGTCATGAGATGTTTATAACGTTAAAAATACCATTTGCTTAATCTTGAGCTAACAACTGGCGAAATTAGCTCTGTTCTACTAAATGCATGGACCACGAGTGACCACAATACGTGTTCTTAGTGAGCACAAATACATGGTTAAGTTATTGATTCAAAGTTATGCATGTGCCAAAAAAGACTAACATAAAAAGTTATTGCGAAAGAAGTGCACGTGCATGTAAGCTGTTTTTACAAATCAACTTTTAGCGGTATATATAGCCGCTAACAATTTTAAAACGTATTGTTGTATTAAATGATTGTAAAATTGTTATATGCTGTTAAAGATTAAACGAAATGAATTCAAAATACAGCTTAAATCAATTGTGTATTGTGCTTACTCACACGTTCTTGAAATAACTTTAAATTAATTTTATATTATTTTGCTGAGACAACCAGCCAGCAAAAATCTAAAACAACTGCCCTGCGATGTTGTCTTAAATTTTGTCGAGTACGTAGCCTACATGCTGTTGGTCTTGCAGGGCGTTTTAAATCTTTCTGTGGTCTTACACATAGTATAATAATATGCAGCTTGTTTGGTGAAGGGAAATTGCACGCAATAATCATTTCTATAACCGCACAAAAATAATAATAAGTTAAAACTATAAGCACAATGTACATATCCTTTAAATATCTTAAAGTTGTTTTTAATTCGTCTGAGCTAAAAAAACTTTAACAACTGACAATATCTTCCTTGAAAATATTTTGAACTCGAACTTGAGTCCTCAGTTTACAGCACCATGCATGCATATCAATTGTTGCGTGCTAATCATGTTGTATTTTCGGACGATACCACTAGTTATTGTTATTTGAAGTTGGCTCTTACTTTTTAAGTAATTGAATCATACACTCAAGCTCGCGAATTGTGTTCTTTGCTACGTACAATGGCACCCAACATGCATACGGACCATTCTGCGAGCTTTCGATGCTATTTTCACTCACCTGTATTCGGTAAATTCATCTACATCGCCGATTTTGGCAGCCATTCGAATTCTTCTCACGGACTAAAATTAACGAAGATGTAATGTAAGTCGGTAAAAACTACAATTTAGATTTACGATTTTTTGTTAGCTACTGACGTCAACAATTTAGCAGTATACATATAATTTATGTTTTAAATTGTCCGTGCTCAAATTATTAATGACTGGGATCTGTTACAAAAACCGCTATGTACATAATAATTATATGAGATGTGTGAACATGCATGTGTATCTTCGAAAACTACGGCTATACCCCAAAATTCAGAAAACACTTTAACACCACTCGAAGGTTAATTGGGGCCTTTCTTCCCAACCGCCATCTGTTCTCAGCGATAAACTGCTTAAAAGAAAACAAACTGAGCACGTTGGAACCAGAGCGACAATCATGCAGCACTACATTTAAGAGATGTCATTTTTGTTTAAAATTTTCTTTAGCTTTACTAAAAAATTGGAGCACATTTGTCACCAAAGGGCAAATTTTCACAGGAACAATTGTCAAAAAATATTCCTTATATCTGACGAACGTTTATAAAAATCTGCTCTCTTTAATTAATAAAGGATACCTTATTACTCTTAATTTAGGGGGTAATTTTTACCCCCTTTTTAAATGATGTGGGAAAATAGTTGTTCCTCTTTATTTGAAGGACAATTTTACACCTTAAGATTTACAGCTTATAAACCCAAGTACACCATGATATCGCTAAACAATGTCTATAGTAAGTTTCTCATAAACATTATAAGGTGATTGTGCAAGCAGTTAAATTTTAAAGTATTGTTCTAAATTCCCGATTCTACATTGGGCAACTAAACTGTCTCAAATAGACGCTTGCGGTTTCTCAGACTGGTCTAAAATGTTAGTTATATATGTATACACTAGAACGACCCAGACTGACCAGATCCTCAAAACTGAAAGTCAAAAATTGGTTTGTTCACTTTTAATTTCCTTAATATTCATATATAAAGCTGAGTCTCTTGCCACGGCCAAATCCCATTCCAATCACCAATTTAAAATTACTATTGCAAATCCCAGGTCATTCCCAAATTTCATTTTCAAATAAATTCTTCATATAAATTCCTGTTCCTATTTTACCCCATCACGATCCTCGTGCCACATGATGAGCAAATCCTTAATCATAGTCAGGCTCATGCAATTGAAGAGGCAACAATTTGACTTTTGATGGAGAGCGAGATTATACAATAGCATGCTGTAGTCATGTCAAGTCACGGCATACAGTATACCTGATGAAAAGACGGTATAAAGAAAAGATCATATACAATGTACATATCCAGGCTTTACAACGAAGAATAATAACCTCAAATAATTAGCCCTATATATTATATTATAATATGATATATTATATTATATTAGTGTATACAATTATATAAAATAGATAATCGTCATCTTAAAATTGTACGTACATTTTATTTATCACTTTGTCATTGTCGTATATGAATGATAAAATTCAAATTCTTGGTTAGTCTTCCAACTTTTGTTGTGTTCAAAATTAAATTTAGAAGGGCCGACACAGCACAAATAAATAATATACATTTGCCAATTGTTTTTCATTTCATTTTCCAAATAAAATAAGATCAGAACTCAAATTACCTTCAGATATCATCAATATTATCCGCTTTGGTCAACTTGATTAAATTTTCTTGTTCTTCCCAATTGAGACTTTACTTTGCTATTTTCTTTATTATTTCGACTTTATTCTGTTCAGCTTCAGAATAGATCTGTTCCAGGAAGGATTTGTTTTTTATACACTTGGATTAAGACCATGGGGGATTATTTAATTTCATTGGCTGACATCGGTATGATTTACATTGATTTTGACATGCAGGTCCTTCGCGGTACTTATATTCTAACGTATTTCCGGCAACATGTGACGCGCAAACTCCTCCGTACTCGTTTTTTTTGTGTGTGTTTATTCTTGAAACTGTCAAAGGTTTCTGTACAAAAAAACAGAACAAGAAACCTTTCCTCCCCAAGCCACGTTTATAATTTGATTATAAAAAACATTTTATTTTAATTTTCTAAGTTTTGGAGGGAAGCCTCCTTTGTCAAGAATAAAAAAGATACAAAACCCACAAAGCTACATATATAGTCCACAAGTATTTAATTATAAAAGTATTTAATATATAATCCCAAAGAACTTTTCTCACAACCATGAAAACAGTATAATGTAAGATATGGAAATGGCCTACAGGGGGTTGCGGGGGAGCACTTGTAATCACATTTTCTCGCGGATGGGCATAATGGGTTGGAAGATGTTATTGTAAAGATAATTCATGAAACGGAAATTAATTAACCATCTGGGTGAGAAGAGTTTTGGGCTTACAAATTAAATACTTTCAGCCCAAAAGGACTTTTTACTATGGACTTATTTACATTAATTACTGTGTCATAATCCTTGTGCATACATCCAAGATTTACGATGGAGAGCGTTGCCATGCCACCTTTTGCGCTTGAAGTTTAAGATTTGAGGTCTAAGATTTAGAGTTATACAGCTAATTCAAAAAAGGTTGTCCTTTGCAAACCTTAATTAAACTGTAAAACTTAAATAGGCCATTTCTCAGAGGTCGTTGACGTTCGAAGGCCTTGCTACTAGATAATATTTCAGAACTGGAGTGATAAACTTTCAATACAATACACTGCGCAAAGTTTGATAAATGGACTACTATTCTAATTAACAATTTTCTAGCCAATTTTTACCTTAGTTGCGTGATCGCTCTGATCACTCCTAGATCCGTTCCTGTTATGCGGTTCAAGTCTGCTGAAACGCTATTAGGCTACATGTTAAGTATATTGTCAGTATATGTCAAGTATATACTTTATATTTATTGTATTTTTATGATTTATGATAAAACTACAAAAATATTTATTGTTTTTATCATAAATCACAAAAAAACCCCAATAAATACAATATATCTAGTTAGGTTGCTGTGGTGGCGAACAAACGTTTCGTGAAAATATTAACCCCCCCTGCCATGTGTCCACGAGAAGTTTTCGCGAAGATTGCGCGTGACTTTCAAATGATTTGTTTTTTTATTTTGAACCTAAATGGTTTACGGGAGGGTTTACGGGCGGATGTTTTCAATTTTTCGATTGGGACTATTCTACAATGAAGTACTCTTGGATACTGTAATCTAAATACATTTGAAAACGAAGAAGTGGCATTTATCGGGCAGAGAAGCGGCGAGCCATTAAAATGGCGGCAATTTGACGAAATATCGAAGGACACAATATCGAAGATAAAATACACTGCACTGCTTCAAAACTTGATGAAACTTGGTTGAAATCTTCTTTAGCCATTTATCATTATGTAAAAGTACAACAACTGGATGATATTTGCGAGACTCGGCGATAAATAGCAAACAAGACGGAAAAAATGGCTGAAATCGTGTTTTCGTGGTGGGTGAATGAAATAAAATGTATTATATTTAAAGAATACAATGACAATCCTTATGAAAACTACAATAATTATATTAAATTAAGCATAGTTTTTCATCCCATGATAAATTTTTTTAGGAAATAAGAACATTTAATTTCTGCCAGACATATTAGTTATTTTATGCATAATTAGTAATTTAACTGGGGTGGTGCATGGTCATTTTCTTGTAAAATATTATATTTAGATAAATTTTCCTTCCATTAACCACCCCTAAAAGCAACCCTTCCGTAAACACCATAAGTACTTCAGAAAGGCTTGTGCTTTTCGTTTTTAGTGTGAAGTTTCTTCGAAACTTCACAGTATTGTGATGGTGGGGGAAATTCAAACGAAACAGCAGTCAGTCAGTCAGTCAGTCAGTCAGTCAGTCATACAGTAAACTTTCCGGGGGGCGTGTACGATTTATGTTCGTAGTGATTTATTGTGCTTAGTCAGTACTTTGAAGGTTATTTAGGCAATTTCAGTTTAACTTATTTACATTTTCTGTTATCCTTTTACCAAGTTCACAAAAATTTCGAGCAATTGCTTTCGTTATTGTACTTCTTTGTAAATTTTAGAACATTCGCTTCTCATGTTGTGTAAAGGATCTTTACCCCGGAACACCCGATTTTTCTTTAGTAGCGCAAATGCGCATGCGCTATCAAGCCGTAGATCACGATGGCGTGACGATCGATTAACCGTGGAAGGAGTGACAGTGTTGTTTTCAGATGTATAAACATTTCAGACGTGAATATTGAGTAAATCTTTGAAAATTTACGCAATATATAAATTGATCTTATGCATTACGGCCGTTCAATTAATAAGTGTCGATAATATTTAGGCGGAATATTCATTATACAGAGCTAGGAAGGAGCTAGACCGCCTAGACAGTGCATTTAAGACTCTACTGTATAAACATTTCAGACGTAAATATTGAGCCGAAAATCTTTGAGATTCTAGGCATTCAATTGAGTGCTGATATTATTTTCACGGTATACTCATTATACAGGGGTACAGTATGTACGAAGAAGCGAGACAGTCTTGTTTTTCAAATATATAAACATTTCAGACATGAATATTGAGAAAATCTTTGAGATTCTACGCAATAATATGATATATAAATTGATGAGTATGGTTACCGGCGTTCAATTAAGTGCCCATCGATAGACGATATTATTTAGACCGTGTATTCATTATACATTGTTATTTGACTGTATAAGGTGCCACATCACAGAATAGTACACTCAGGCAAAGAGCGAAAAATTGCATCAGATCAATAAAGCATCAACAACTATTATTAAAACAGAAGCGGGCGTTCGTACAGGCGTTTATGAAGAAAATATTGCGAGACGAAGGAAATCAGTTGAGTCAGAGCTCCTTATTTTAATAAGAAAGACGAGGAGATAGCCAATATGTTATCGCCAACGTGTTATCGCCAATCGCTTGGCTCACCAACAAGCTTTATGTAATGGAAGAAAAAAGCAAGGAGGTACATGCATACCTAATTTTAAGAATTTTTTATCACTGCACATTTTATGCCAAAAATTTCCGAATGACTAAGAAAATTTCCGAATATTCGGAAATTTTTGGCGACCTCCCCCCCCCCTCCCCCCCCCGTCGCCAAAAAAATTTTGGTCAGTGTACCATTTTAAGGGTCAAAAATTTTTTCCGGACATACCAAAAGCCAGATATTAACTAAAAATTGCCTGAATCTCATGATTTTCGTACAAAAAACATATACTATTATTTAATTCGATAATTTGGCAGTCATCATTTCAATTTCAATTAAATCATTCTCTTGTGTTAATTAACAACTAATCAAAGCAAATTTTATCACTGCACATTTTACATTTTATCACTGCACATTTTACTTTTATCACTGCACAAATTGGTTATCACTGCACACTAAAATTAGGTATGGGTACATGTAGCCAACGTGTACTGTCGCGGACTTTGTTTACTGTCTAGCACAACGCCGTTGTCAACGGTGCAAATTCGTGTTCAGTGCAACGTTAACTCTACCAGATCTTACGAGAATTAATCTGTAGTATTCTGTACACAGAACTGTATCAAAGCTTGTCAAAACTGCTTTAACTGCTATAACTGTGAAACTATTGAAATCTAAAGTGACATTATTCAAAACATGCGAAAAGCTAAAAATAGAGACAACGTGACACTGGGAAAAGTCAAAGGTCAATGCGGACTTGTTATTGTAAAACATGTCACAATGAGGTTAAAATGCGGAAGCGGATGGAGCGGACCACAGAACGGAAATGCGAAAAAAATACGGAACGGATGAAGATAAAATGCTTCCTTTCAATGATATAACGACGTAGTGCTTATTATTTATAACATATCGTATGCATCTATTTCAATTATAAGTTTGCAGTAGCCTTGTGCGGATGCTTTTAGCAACAGCTGCAATTGAAATTTCGAATTGTCGCGTGTAGCATCACAATAAATAGATAAATTGTATCAGTTTCACAAAGCACGTTTCTGATGTGTTAGGCTTGTTTCAAACGTCACGCTACTCGTGTGTCGAGCGCATTAAAAGCAATATATAATGAGATGAAATGCCGTTGGTGATTGTTTATTTCGTAGTGTAAGACATCAGCTTTTCTAGGTTGTCAGCAACCCTATATAGTTCTTGCAGAATCTTTTTCAATTTGAAACTTCACACTATCTTTGGATCCCTAGTTGGAAGTTGGAGCTATGTCGGCACTGCCGTTTCAGGGCGGGGTCATTTTCAGGACTTTCGCCCCGGATTCAGGTTTTGGCACATATGCCATGTTGACCGGCATGGTCATTTTACCCTAAAACAGTTGAGATTACCTGTGCTAAATGAAACGCATACAAACATCTATACATATCCTAGACTAATAGGAAAGACTTGAAAGAAACAATTGAAAGAAATATACTTTAGGATTTCTCATACTAAATCAATTCGTATAAATATTTACGTTTAAAAATTGTAAAAACGTTTTACAATTTGTTATGTGAAATGATTTTCCAAGCTTTCTTACATGTACTTTTTATATTTTTGCCCTCTTCACTCCTGGCAAACAGCCATATTTTGCACAGTGAACCACGCCCGCAATCTTTGATGAACTTTAGACTTCGCTAATGCTTTCGTTTCGCCGGGTGTAAATAGCCGGGCGGAATTAGTACCCTTGGCCCGGACTTACGCCCGGAACTATGTATCAAAATCCTTAGTAGGAGATAAAGTAGCTAGAGTATATCTGGTCTCTGGTTTAAAAACTAACATCTAACAAATACAATATCTAAGCGCTTTTGAAGCTTTAAAATTCTCAGTCATATATTATGGACTAATATTTATATGTGAGTTGCTGCGTATAATGGAATTTATGTGCCCTCGGCATATGACACACAACGTAAAGGTGGTGAAAATACCATTTGTAAATTAATATGATTCCACTATAATAGCGGTATAGGGAATGAAAAGGATTGCTCAAACTAACTTAGCCAGAGTTGGTCAGATAAAAATTACGTGTCATGTAATTCTGAAAAACGCAAAGAACTAACATTTTATAAAATAGGAAAGGAATAAACTTTCCCGCCACTCTGAACATACCGCAATGCCTATCTCTTTATGTATCAAGGGTCGCATACACGTCAACAGCATAGGCGTATCGACCGGGGGGAGGGCGCGGTCGGGAAATTGAGCAGAAATCCATGTGTCATTCGGGCAACTCTCATCAAAGTTGATAAGAATGAATGATTAAATATAATAACGCCAATAACAATTGCTTTTAATATACTTTGCCATATATGAAGAACGCCTGTATATGAATGATGATGGCTTATGGCAAAGATTATGAAGATTGCAGAAACATTCAGCATCGTTCTTAGGCCTCATAAAAAAAATTACTTGTTTAGCGTCCACCCATTTTAATTTTTCTAGGTCGGGCGGGCGGGGTTTTTTTTGTTTTTTTTTCGTAAAATGTAACACAACATTCTGCTAAATGCAGGAAATCCAGTATATTACCACAGTCAAAACTCACTTTAATTCTTTCAAAATCCGTTCATGTTTTTTAATACAGTTCATGTTTTTAATAAAACAGAAAATTACCGTTTGGCGGTCACGCGCGAACACTTTAGCTGCGAACAGGCATATTCTGGGAAGGAAACTTTGTGTAAACGTATTACATAGCTCCCAGAAGAATAAAATCAACATTATCTCAAGTAAAACGGTCTTTTTTATAGAGAGTTTTTGCACTAAACTCGGATGGATTTAAAAAAAATATTAAAAGATTGGAGGTCGGGGACTTTTATCAGGACTTTTATAAACAAGTAATTTTTTATGTGGCCTTAGTTTTTGTCTTTGTGTTTCTAGACATTTCAGTTAAACTTCTGCTAAAGAAGCCTTTACACAATCATACTGATTTGTTTATAAAAGCACATACAAAATCCAGGGCCTTTTTTAACATACAAGCAGGGGCGGGGAAAATGCTCCCCCAGTCGACTCCCACCTTGTGCCCCCCACGAAGTCACATCCCCCCAGGAAAACGCCCTTTTTCCTAACTAATTTATACAAACAAACCAGCGAAAGATAACAAATGGATAAACGAAAAGTAAGTTTTAGGTTTTATCCTTCGTCCTTGTTTAACAAAATCGATTAAATTGTTACGTTTTTCTACCGCTATAAGTAATGATAAATTATTGTTAATAATATTTGTTAATAAATTATTTAAACATAAACACGCTCTCTGAGTTTCAAGCGATATACATACCCTTTTCTAGATATATACAAAACAATAGTTAGTACAATCATACGAATGTATTCCTTCCACTCGTGAGCTCATTTACTATTGTCACATATAGTAAATGTCCAGGCCTTGTGACCCTGGATGGACACTTAAAAGGAAGAAATACACACACACAACCAAAAAATATTCATTCAACCACCACAGCACAATCACACTCCAACATCAGCTCGTTTAGAGAACAACGGAGTAAATGCGCATGACATCGTATGACCGTTCAAAGTGAAGCCACATGTAAATCATCTGTCAAAACTATTATTATCATAACAATATGTCTCACACAACTCATTTCCTAGTCGTCATATCATATCAAACCATATCAGGAAATATGAATATCATCAAAAATCTTCAGTCAAACTAGACTTTCAGATTAAATTACCTACAACTGTAGGATTTATATGCATAGCATTCTTTGGTTATGTGTGTGTATTTCTTCCTTTTAAGTGTCCATCCAGGGTCACAAGGCCTGGACATTTACTATATGTGACAATAGTAAATGAGCTCACGAGTGGAAGGAATACATTCGTATGATTGTACTAACTATTGTTTTGTATATATCTAGAAAAGGGTATGTATATCGCTTGAAACTCAGAGAGCGTCTTTATGTTTAAATTTTTGTTTCCTGAGTACGGGTCATTGACCATTTTCCATTTTAATAAATTATTGTTAAAAATAATTATTGTTTATAATTTGTGCGTTTTTTCCTTCTTTTATTTCAAATACAAGTATAGTTAGCATAAATTTAAGAGCAAATTTGCCGATGCTCAGAATGCAGGAAATTGCATTTTCGAGCTTCAAATTTCAAACATTTTCTGGGGGAGTATGCCCCCATACCTCCTAGAGATTCATGCGTGGTATGTCGGCCACATAGCTATCCCCCACTAATATATTATCTCACAGAAAGGACCCTTTTCAAAAAATCTCCCCCTCCCCCCGCCGGAAAAATCCTTAAAAATCTGATAGGGCCCTGATAAAATCTCGAACAAAGTTATGTATGTGTACTGTGTAAGCAAAGCGGTCAGGCAAACTAATACTGTTCCCCCCAAACAAAATTAGGTCCGCACGCCCATGGTCAACAGGATTACTGATATAAATTGCATTGAGAAAATAACTACAATCCTGGACAAAATATATGGCAAAAATGTCATTTTATTTCCCTTCCCCCAATATCAATGTTGTTTGCGCCAATACACCTGTTTTTCCCTGAAGATTAATTTAACCGAAAATAGCAACATTGATATAGGGGGAGGGACAAGAGTGCATAAGATTTGATAAAAAGTAGACATCTACCTATATGACGGAGAATAAGACAACAGAACAAGAAAGAATAAGATTAAATAAGTTTTGCCAAAATATTTTGTCCAAGATTGTAGCTGGCCAAGGCGAACAAATGTCTCACAAATGTATTTTGAAACAGAGAAGGAATGAACCAAGCGGAGATTGAGTCAGGTAAGCCATAAACAATGTTAGGCAATACAATGCTCTTAAGCCTATATAGCTACGGCAAAAATTTATTTTTTTATTAAAAAAAATTAAATGAGAAAATAATTTTCTGAATAAGAAAAAAATTCCCAAAATTAAATATATTTTATTTGCAAGACATTTTTGTTTTGAAATTAGAAAGATTTTCGTAACTTATATTTAATTTTTTGCTGTGTATCGCTTTAACAGCATTGTATTGCCTAAATTATATATGGCTTATCTGTCTATATGGAGCCGAATTGCATAATATTCAATGCTTCTTGGATCGGTGTCAAAATATGCATGTGCTCATGTGCACGAATTCTTTGAACGTCAGGTTTATAAAAAAAGCATGGGCGTTAATCAATCATCCATTCCATCGGATCTGCTGAAAGCAAAATAATCCAATTAAATATAACTTGAGAAAGTAAAAGTCCAAAGATAAACACAAGGAAATTCATGGACACCTTTCTTAACCGAATGTTTTATTGTCGTAACTTCTTTCATATTGTAACATAGGATATGTATTGTTATATGAACTTAATAAGCACCTTTGAATTGAATTGAATTAAATTGAATCGATTTGAATTAATTGATTTGAACTGAAGTGAATTGAGAGGGAAAGTATTTTCATCAGATACAATACAGCAGAAACAGATCTTTTCGTATTTAATATACTTCTACGTTTCCATTAATTTATGTGGCTATTTATGAACAGGAATTATACTTGCAACTAAGAATAGGTATCTTAATGGTTGTCTTTAAGATACAGTTCTGTGCTTTGCAGGTAGATTTTGCCTGCGGGTATCTAAAGATCTTTTATACAGGATGTATCAAAAGGAAATCCAACCTTGACATTTTATCGTGCGTTAGGTGTTAATCAGTTTAATAATAAAAGATTTGACTAAAAGTTTTTTAACTATTAAAGATTAAGCGTATAGCTATCTCGCACATTTTTTGATACATCAATGCAACCCAAAATAGTAAATACTTTCAGATACATGTCCTTTCGTGTAGCCAGCAACATTCTCTAATTGGTTCATAAACTTAGCTGTTTCACGTGCCGCTAGTTTCTGGCGTGGGAAGCGTCGAGTAGATCTCGCAAGTTAATGGATTTAATATGTATTATACCACGGTTATATTACCACGTGTCGGTGTCACAGCGGATACAGCCCCTCTGCGCAATATCATACCTGCTCTTGCGAATTCTATCCCCTTCGAAAGCTACTCGATTACGTTTATGCCCAGAATGAGACATTTTACGAAAGCGATGTGGAGATAACATGCTCGGAGTTATGTCCACATCGTATATACGTATATATATATATATATATATATATATATATATATATATATATATATATATATATATATATATATATATATATATATATATATATATAGACAAGTATCGAGTTTGGAATCATATATGAGTAGAGTGCTCAATACCGTAGTAGAGCTGATAAGGTTATATAGATGATGTAGGCCTAGTGTGTATGTAAGGAAGTGTAATTCTCGTTTTTGTTTGGTTAAGTCGATCCGTGTTAGTTTGTTGTTTATGTTGTAGTACTTTATTAACGAAGTCTAAAGGGCAGTCATTTTTGTAGAAAGTAGAGTATAAATACTTGCCAATTCTGTTGAATAGAGTCTTTATACAATTGACTTTGTGTTGTGTTGGGTGATCGCTATTGTAATTTAAAATTTGATCTGTGTGTGTTTTCTTGCGATAAACTATATATATATATATATATATATATATATATATATATATATATATATATATATATGTCGGTTGGTTTATTTTAAACCAGAAAAGGGACTTCTTCAGGCAAATTGTGAGATTATTTATTAAATTTCTCAGACGTTTCGCCGGTTAAGGCTTCATCAGTGAGTACAATAATCTGAATAATAAAATCGTCCTCTATATATACATGCATTTATCGCTTGATTGAGAATGTAAAAGCTAAAGAATGTTGTTAAAAATGTTAATTTGAGTTCTAAGTTAAAAATTTTTAAAATTAAGTTAAAAGAGTGATTGTTATTATATTGTTGATTGTACCATAGGATATATTAGAAGCCTGATTGTTCCAATTAGTCAAACTAGATATTGATATTACGTCCAGCACAACCATTCATAATTCTGTCCGAATAATTCCGAATCTCAAGTGCTTCGATCACTTCACGCTCATACCGGTAATTTATATTTGAATGGAGGATTTTCCAACTTATTGTCGTCTCGCTTTGTGGGTCAATATTGTGAGTTCTAAGGTGTACATGAACTGTTTGTTTGTCCATTCGGAGATGTTCCTTTATCCGCGATCGTATTGTTCTTCCGGTTTCTCCCACATAGACCAGATGACAATGTAAACAATTAATAAGGTAGATCGCATTCTTAACCTTGCATAGATTAGTTTTAATTGCTAGTTTACAAGTATCACAGTTATCGGGGCAACTTAGCTTCTCTTTACGTGGAGCAAATATTTTTGATAGGGATGGTCCATTTACAAACTGTAATCTAATGTTTTCAAGTCCAGATCGTCGGACTATAGATAAGGCACGGCGCTTAAGCTCTTCATTAATAAAGGGCAGCTTGAGATATACATACTTCTCGATGTTTTCTCGTTGTGGTTGGGTGTGTAATGTTTGTTGCATGACTGAGTTAATAAATTTCTTTGGGTATCCGTTACTTGCAAAGATCGATTTTATTTTACATAGTGACTTATTTCTTGATAGTGAATCCGTTGATCGGGAGATGGCTCTCCTTGTTTCTCCTATAAGTATGGATCTTTTCGAAGCTATAGAGCCGTGGCTATCCCATGGAGTGATACATTGGCTATGAATAGGTTTCACATATAATGTGGTTTTAAATTCATTAGTCATAGGATTGAAAGATACCAAAGTATCAAGGTATGGTAGATTGTTTTGCGTAGGTAGCTCGATTGTAAATTTAATGGCATCGTTCAAGTTGTTGGCTATGGACAATAAGCTATCACTGGTAATTAAATTTGATGTCCATGCAATAAATATATCATCGATTAATCGTCGTAAGAAAAGAGAACCATTACAGGATTCTATTATTTGTTTATCCAACTCGTTCATATAGATAATAGCCAACATCGGAGCCAGATTGTTCCCCATCGCTAATCCCGATTTTTGTTTATAACCTTTGCCATTAATTAAAACAGTATCACTAGTCAGACATAGACGTACCAATGCCTCGAAATCCTTGCCGCTCAGTGGTGCCAATTCACATCCCGTTTTATATTTTAAGAAAAAACGTTTCACCACGGTGAAAACACCGGGAGTAATGTTGTTAATGTCTTCGAGGGGTATCGACCCATATAGATTACATACGTCGAGACTGCAAAAGCCCTGAATGTCACCGTCAATTTCCAATAAAAACTCAATGAAATCCTCAGTGTTCTTCAAATGTGCCGGTATATGTTTGAGTAGAGGGTTAAGAGATTTAGTTAAGTTTTTAGAGAGTGAGGTGGCCGGCGTGTCGGTGGCTGCATGAATTGGTCTACCTTTCAATTCACCATTCTTTAGCTATACAAACTCAATCAAGCGATAAATGCATGTATATATAGAGGACGATTTTATTATTCAGATTATTGTACTCACTGATGAAGCCTTAACCGGCGAAACGTCTGAGGAATTTAATAAATAATCTCACAATTTGCCTGAAGAAGTCCCTTTTTTGGTTTAAAATAAACCAACCGACATATAATATATATATATATATATATATATATATATATATATATATATATATATATATATATATATATATATATATATATACGCGGCAGAGAACATCTTTCTGCTTGCGCTGGGTATGGAAATTATATAATACACACTCTAGAACATTTTCATCTTAATATATATATATATATATATATATATATATATATATATATATATATATATATATATATATATATATATATATATATATATATATATATATATATATATATATATATATATATATATATATAGTTTATCGCAAGAAAACACACACAGATCAAATTTTAAATTACAATAGCGATCACCCAACACAACACAACACAAAGTCAATTGTATAAACACTCTATTCAACAGAATTGGCAATATTTATAATCTACTTTCTACAAAAATGACTGCCCTTTAGACTTCATTAATAAAGTACTACTACATAAACAACAAACTAACACGGATCGACTTAACCAAACAAAAACGAGAATTACACTTCCTTACATACACACTAGGCCTACATCAGAAATGACATGCATGCAGCTAGACTCCTCCGACCATTCAACATTGACGTTGCACACAAACCAACATGCAGAGTAGACTTAGGTCCAACTTCACTAAACACAAAGACAAGACACATATAACGGAAAAACATAACGCTATTTTTATCTTCCCTTGCTAAACCTTTCCGGATATTGTACATTGGACAAACATCTAAAAAGATTCAGACAGGACTAACAGAACACCAGAACGCAATCAACAGACACGACCATAGCTCACTTCCAGCTAAATACACAGACGACAACGGACATAAATTCGACTGGTCTCAAACGAGATGCCTAGGACAAGCAACGACCAAACATGCCCGTGAGTTTAAAGAAGCGTGACATAGTTTAGACAAACAAACATTTAACCGCAACATTGACATCCCTACAATTTACTTACAACTGAGACGCTCGCACAAATCTCCTAATTCATCTTCATTAACCTTTAACACATCCTCAACTTCCTTCCCTACACCGTCTCATGATAACAATAATCATCCGCATTCCAAAGTAACCAATAGCAACAAACGTACTGAAATCCATCAACCAATCAGACGTTCCCACAGACTTCAACAATCAATCCTTCTGATGAAGACTCGAAGTACCGAGTCGAAAGCTCAAAACAAATAATTACAATCCGGAGAACACTGTATAATTTTGTAATATATATATATATATATATATATATATATATATATATATATATATATATATATATATATATATATATATATATAATGTAATGATAAATTATTGTTAATAATATTTGTTAATAAATTATTGTTAAAAATAGTTATTGTTTATAATTTGTGCGTTTTTTCCTTGTTTTATTTGAATACAAGTATAGTTAGCATAAATTTAAGAGCAAATTTTGATGCTCAGAATGCAGGAAATTGCATTTTCGAGCTTCAAATTTCAAACATTTTCTCGGGGAGTATGCCCCCAGACCCCCCAAGAGATTCATGCGTAGTATGTGGGCCACATAGCTATCCCCCACTAATATATTATCTCATAGAAAGGACCCTTTTCAAAAAATCCCCCCCCCCGGAAAAATCCCTAAAAAAGACCCTGATAAAATCTCGAACAAAGTTATGTATGTGTACTGTCACACAGTACTACTGTGTAAGCAAAGCGGTCGGGCAAACTAATACTGTTCCCCCCGAACAAGATTAAGCGCGCACGCCCATGGTCAACAGGATTACAGGTTTAAATTGCATTGAGAAAATAACCAGCTGGCCAAGGCGAACAAATGTCTCACATATGTATTTTGAAACAGAGAAGGAACTGATAAACCAAGCGGAGATTGAACCAGGTAAGACATAAACAACGTTAGGCAATACAATGCTCTTAAGCCTATATATAGCTACGGCAAAAATTTATTTTTTTATTAAAAAAAATTAAATGAGAAAATAATTTTCTGAATAAGAAAAAAATTCCCAAAATTAAAAATATTTTATTTGCAAGACATTTTTGTTTTGAAATTAGAAAGAATTTCGTAACTTATATTTAATTTTTTGCTGTGTATCGCTTTAACAGCATTGTAATTGCCTAACATTATATATGGCTTATCTGTCTATATGGAGCCGAATTGCATACTATTCAATGGTTCTTGGATCGGTGTCAAAATATGCATGTGCTCATGTGCACGAATTCTTTGAACGTCAGGTTTATAAAAAAAGCATGGGCGTTAATCAATCATCCATTCCATCGGATCTGCTGAAAGCAAAATAATCCGATTAAATATAACTTGAGAAAGTAAAAGTCCAAAGATAAACACAAGGAAATTCATGGACACCTTTCTTAACCGAATGTTTTATTGTCGTAACTTCTTTCATATTGTAACATAGGATATGTATTGTTATATGAACTTAAATTAACTATTACACTCTAAAAAATAAGGTGTGTATTTTCAACACACCTTCTATCGCCAAATTCGCACACCTTAAGGCGTGTTTTTTTACACAGCTTAAGGTGTGTATTTAGCGGAAAAGGTGTGTATTTTTACACACCTTAAGGTGTGTATTTGCAAGGTAAAGGTGTGTAAAAAAACACACCTTAAGGTGTGTAAAAAAACACGCAAACATTTTGCTTGCCGCCAAATTCACACACCTTAAGGCGTGTTTTTCAAAAAAGTGTGTATTTTTACACACCATATGGTGAGTATTTTGCCCTGAATCTCTGGCGAACAAATTACACATCTTAAGTCGTGCTTTTTTACACACCTTGCAAGGTGTGCAAAATAACACACCTTTTTTTATTGCTACACAGCTTGCAAATACACACCTTGGAAGGTGTGCAAAATCGCACCTTTGTTCAGCTTGGTCTCAGATCACAGATCTAATTGGAAAAAAATAAATAAAAGAAGCAACATATCTCAGTGTACAATTCACAAATTTAATAATAGATAAAATGATTAAATATTTACAATATATAAGCTAGGACTACAATCATGCAAACATCTATACAAATTAAGATAACAATTTTTAACCTCTGCCAACAAAACAACTCTGATTGACATGGTCCACATAAGTCATAACTAAAAATTCCATCACAAAGAGTGGATAGAAGACTCGAAAACATAATGGCATGCAGTAACATACGCTGAGTATTTGATAGTTCATTATTGGTTGACATGATCTTTCATTCCACACAACATCAACTTGAATTCTATGGTCTGGAACCAAAACGTCTTTCTCATTTGTGTTGATGGCTAATAAATATTAAAACAGAATTTGAAACATGAAACGAATATTGTTATCAGGAGTTGTGGAATGTCACTCGATAGAACTGTTGTTGAACTCACTCGATAGAAGTGTTGAAGGTTTTTTATAGATGAAATTTCGAGCATCAGGCAAGCCATGTGAGCTAAAGATTCTAGTTGTCGAGCCCTAGCTACAAGGTTATGGGCCACAGGTTTCATTCCTGCCAGAGGGCCTATAGTTGAATTTTATGCAACTGCTCCTGGATAAACATATTCAAAATTTCCATCTACAAATGCACAGCTCAGAGCGCTGCACTGGAATCGCATTCACAAGGTCTGATTCCTACCAGAGGGCCTACAGTTGCATTCTTTTGCAACTGCTCCTGGTTAGGTCTAATAAATGTATAAAATGTACAGTCAAAATTTCATCTACAAAAACCTTCAATAATCCTAATATTTATTAACCTGTTAAGTAAGCAAGTGAGTAATTGGGTGTGTACTAGCAAGGGAATTAGGATCTAATCATTCTTACTTGCATGTACCAGGTACTAATCATGCTTTCTTGCAGCTGAGCCGAATTGCGAAGGACGTA
>CACRXK020005015.1:0-29526 GCA_902702795.2 Paramuricea clavata
TAGCCAATCTATTTTCTCACAGAATAGCAATATTATTTGCAATAATTTGCATATTTTTCATGTACATCACTGATATTACTTTTATTTTGAAAATAAAAATCTTTGTTCAATAAAACATTTCAAATTTTCCCCCCTGGCCATGGGTTGGGGGATTTGACAAGATTAGTCAGGTCAGCCTGCCTCAGGGGGTGGGACAATAGATAACTATAGATATATTAAAAATCTATGTGCCCACATTTCCCCGAGGTGGGGGGTGGGTGTTACAATTGACAGGTGCATAAACGTTAAGTAATTTTTGAACACATGGCGTTCCATACTTGCGCTCTTTGTTGAGAGTAATGTCTAGCTGTTCACAGGCTAGGGCAAGGAAGTCATTCTCACTTACTATTGCCTCAATACGCGTTTCTAGAGAGGGGATTGTTTAATAAAAATATATTTTGCAAATAGCAATGTTCAATATTGAGGCAATTCAGGGTCTTAGCTAGGATTTGAGATCTTGGGCGTGTTTCTAATGTTTCTAATGGTGTGCACATGTCAATTACTTTGAGGGGCCAAATTCACGGTTCTAGTTATACTCGCCAACAACAGACAATGCCTGTGGCTGTTCTATGCTTTGCAACCAAATTCAAGACGAGCATACGCTCATACTGCGCAGTGACATTAGAATATTAAGTTATTTCAGCAACTCTTGGGGGTATTTAAAACCATTTTAACACCATACAGTTCCAATTATCCATCAAAACATTAAAACATCACGGATCACATTTCGTAAATTGGAAGAAATTCTGTCTGTTGTAAGTACTGTAGCACCACCTTATTTTATGAACCTACACGGCCTTATATAAATAATAAAGCCGCGTTCATTTTATCTAGCCGTGTTTTGCCACTTTTGGCCGCGATAACACGGCCAACACGGCCCTCTAGATAAGACCCTGCGCTGCACCGATTATTTATAATAATTATTTATATTTTGACTGTATTGTATGTATCACTGCATGTTGAATATCTAATTGATAAATGTTTCCTAATTTTAAGGTGCCCAACACTTAAGCTTTTATAGCTTCTTGTTG
The DNA here is from genome assembly GCA_902702795.2 of Paramuricea clavata. Lineage (NCBI taxonomy): Eukaryota > Metazoa > Cnidaria > Anthozoa > Malacalcyonacea > Plexauridae > Paramuricea > Paramuricea clavata. Next base: position 1,071 of record CACRXK020005015.1, read on the forward strand.
GGTTTCCTTACCAAACTTCCTAACACTTTTTCCTCTCTCTTAACTGTTTTTTTTTTGTTTTGTATTTGTATTTTGGTTTGGTAAAAATTTAATAAATTTAAATTTAATAAATTGAACAATAATCATATTAATTTTCTTAAAGTAGATTTCATTTCATATTTTGTATAGATATTTTCACGAGTTTTGGGAGAGTCGTTTTCGGTGTAAGCTCAAGGGAATCGAAACCTCGAAATATCATACATTTCAGACGTATTGCCATGGCAACGAGAGTCTGACGAATATTGACATCGAGTACCGTTCAGTTCGAACGGTCATCAACGCCGTGTACGCATTTGCGCATGCGCTGGACGGGCTGCAAAAGGAACTGTGTGGGAGAGGTGTAGGGATATGTCCGGAAATGGCGAAATTTAAGAGAACAAGACTATTGGAACATCTTAAGAACGTCTCCTTTTGGGATTCATCTGTGAACGCCACGATTAAATTTGACAAAAACTATGAGGTTAGTAGCCTCCTCCGCAGGCATTTCTATGGGTTTTAGCCTGCGAATGGGTGTGAGATACATGGGGAAGGGGCTATGAAGTTAGTCATAGCCTATCGAGGGGAAGATGGCTGTGAAACTCATTAGAATAACAATATAACTCATTATTTATGTTGGTCAACGTTTATTCATAAATCTGGTCCTTCACCATCACGTGTGTATTGTATTTTTGCCAAATCCACCAATAGTAATTTCCAATTTCCCTATTGTTGGAGCATTGCTATCGGTTGGTTGGGCAAAAATACAATACACACGTGACGGTGAAGGACCAGATTTATGAATAAACGTTGACTAACATAGATGAGTTATATTGTTATTCTAATGAGTTTCATAGCCATCTTACCTCCGATAGGCTATGGGTTAGTATAAGGCAAAAAAAGTATTCTGTTTCTGGTCAACCAAAAGAACTCGACTAACATCCCACAGTCCTGTCGATAACATATATGCATGTATTACGAGCCTCTCACTCAGATGAATTAGGCCAGCAATTTTACAACTTATTATTATTTGAACTATAGGTAAGAGCTATGTATGACATCATGAATTACAGAAACCAAGATGGCGTCAACAGATACGTCCGCGTGGGGACCTGGGATGGGGAGAAAGTGAATGGCAAAATAAAGTCGAAATTATCGCTTTTGCAAAACATAAAGTGGCTTCAAGGAACGACAAATCTTCCTACTTCCTACTGTTCGGAAAAGTGCAATCTACAGCACGAAATATTTGTTAGTGTTCCCACGTTTGACTTTCAATGTTGTTGGGAGTGTAAAAAGTGCCACAGGCTTCAAATAGTAGAGAATAACACATGTCTAGATGGCCCGTTGGGTTGGGTGCCGAATTCCAACCGATCCGGCTGGGTTAAGCGTAAATTGGTCTACCCAAAATGGAACGACGGTTTGTCCATTGCATTAATCGTACTGTCCTTCATTTCGCTGATATTAACATTGTGTACCTTTGCATTTTACATCAAGTACAAGCAGAACCGTTTGCTGAAGGCAAGTGGAAGAGAACTGTGTTTTGTAATGTTAACGGGCATCGCGTTGTGTTTCATCGTGCCTGTACTGTTCATTGCAAAGCCCGGACCGTATGTGTGCAATGCGCAAGGTCTAGTGAGCGGTCTGGCATTAGTTACATGCTATGCACCGTTATTTATGAAAGTGAACAGAATATACCGTATTTTTACCACCGCAAAAGCCTCTGTAGCCAGACCGTCCTTTGTATCACCGCGTATGCAACTGCTTATAACATTCGCTCTGATTAGCATCCAAGTACTGTTTGCTACGTTTATATCCCTTGTCAACCCAGCTAAGGCGGAGGAACATTATATCAGCCACAAAGAAGAACTTCTGCTTGAATGCTACACAGACGACCTTGGGTTTACCATTAATCTAAGCTATGTGTTGCTGCTGATGTTCCTGTGTACGGCCTATGCATTCAAGACAAGGAATTTCCCAAAAAATTACAACGAATCCAAATTCATCGGGGTAACAATGTACATAACGTGTGCCGTGTTTACAGTATTCTTTTCCTTGCATCACCACACAGTTCATAGTGTACAGCACGCATACCTCGCCTCTGGTGTCTATATTATTATTGGTTTAGTCACTCTGATTGGTCAGTTTGGTCAGAAGGTTTTTATCGTGCTTTATGTAACGGATTTGGGTGAGGAAAATCTTACCATGTCGACGCGAACACGCTGTTCGATCGTAATACAACACCAAGACGATAAGGAAATGAAGGAAGATTCAGGGAAGTAGAGTCGAACCTCTCTAAGGCCTCGCCGCGTCGGTCAAACGTGGATCAGAGTTGATGAGAGCAGGGCGCTTAAAAAAAAGCTCTATATAAGCCATAGATATCTTATATATACTAGATAGCACATCTCTTTCAGTAAAATTGAAGCCAAGAATATTCCAGCGGTTACCCCCATTTGAATAGATGGCGGCCATGTTGGTAGTTCCCACTCGCTAATAAACGCTTAAAAAACAACAATAACTTTCATCATTTGAATAGTTTAAAAATGTATTTGGAATAGGTTTGACTTAATGTTTAAGTTCCCTGTTTAAGAAATAGAAAACACACGAATCTTATCATTTCATGGGAATATCCTGAGTCTGCAATCACGGCTTCAATTTTTGAATTGCAGAATAATTAGATGCACTATCCAGTGTATATAAGATATATATATGATATAAGCGCCCTGATGAGAGTTTCAACTCTCGCTCGCGTTTGACTTCCAACTCTCATCGACTCTCCTGCACAGGGATGAAAATATTTTACTCTCTGGGACCGCAAGAGAACATTTAAATGCTAGCTATATTTTAAAAGTATATTTTACAGAAAACAATTATTTCAGTCTACTGAGAATCTTAAAATATTGACATAAAACTGATTTTGAAAACATGCATCTAAAAATGCATTTGCCATATACAACATTTGTTACATCATTCTATAGTCTAATACATTTATACACTATTGCACTATTAAGATGGTTGCACTTATAATTGCTCTTCTGAGGTCATGGTGTGTTTTTCCTCTGAATTTCTCCTTTCATCTGAATTATTACATTTTTTTTCTTTCAACTGGTTCAAATTCTAATGAGAGTTGATAAGAGTTTTCACTACCGCTTGGTATTATACCCAGTCAACTCTCATTGACTTTCAACTGGTTCAAATTCTAATTAGAGTTGATAAGAGTTTTCAGTACCGCTTGGTATTATACCCAGTCAACTCTCATTGACTTTCAACTTTCAACTCTCATCAACTCTCATTGACTTTCAACTGGTTCAAATTCTAATTAGAGTTGATAAGAGTTTTCACTACCGCTTGGTATTATACCCAGTCAACTCTCATTGACTTTCAACTTTCAACCCTCATCAACTCTCATTGACTTTCAACTGGTTCAAATTCTAATTAGAGTTAATAAGAGTTTTCGCTACCGCTTGGTAATATCCAGTCCAAGGCTGGATTTTAGGAGAAATAGTGGGGGAGGTGGAAAAAAATTAAGGGAGGTCCAGCGGTCAGGTTCACAGAGATAATGGCTATCACTGTTTCAATTTTACAGAAAAACTTTCTTACGCACTGTGGACACTAAGCAACCAAAAAATGTCAAATTTTCATTTTGATGTATCATTGAAACTTTCCCAAGGGGAGGTGCATAACTTTTCAGGGGAGGTGCAAAAATTCTCAGGGGAGGTGCAAAACTTCTCAGGGGAGGTGCAAAACTTCTCAGGGGAGGCGCAAAACGATCTCAGGGAAGGCGCGCACCTCCCCACACCTCCCCTCAAAATCCGGCCATGATCCAGTCAACTCTCATCAACTTTCATTAACTTTCAACTGGTTCAAATTCCCATCAACTCTCATTCTCGATTGACCAGGGCTTACTTATGCGGACACCTAAACGGCAATGACGTCATAAATCGCCATAAACGGCGACTCTCCATGACCATGGCAATTCTTCAATAATCTGTGATTGAGCCACTTATTTCCTTGCTTTGATAATAAAACTTGGGAACTGCATTGTAAAACTCCCATCCGTCTCTTCTTTGAGATATTTAGGTAAAACATTTTTCAAAAACTCTGGCTGCATTTCATCCAAATCTTGGCAAGCCGCAGATTCAAACCAACGTTGGAATTCAAGAAATGAAGCAAAGCTCGTACTATATAACCTTCGATGAATAACGACATCCGTGAATAAATTGAGCTTGTTGAAGAGTTGTGTATGCTGTTCCATTGTTAAATATTCAGGGAAAATATGTTGGCCGTCGTTTAATCCACTTTCAGCACACAATATAGCCAGTATACCACCGGGTTTCAAACATTCATAAGCTTTATGTAAATACAGCAATTTCTCGTCGTCAGTCAGCCAGTGATAGGCATTCGTGCTAATGTGATAATCATAATACTGCTCATTATGATGTGGAAATCCTACTCTACTGTCTCCGATACGAAATTGCATATTAGAAGCGTCTTTATACTTCTCTTGAGCAAAATTTATCCTTGCTTCATCGGGATCGACACCAATGACCTTACCGTCTGTATCGATGATATCCGCAGCAAATTTTGTAATATCTCCAGTGCCACAACCCATATCTACAACTCTGTCGCTCTTTGAGAGTTCCAGCTCTCGGATAAATGCACTCCCCATTTCGTATTGTGGTTTACCTAACTTGCTATATGATTCAGCGTCGGTCTCCATGCTTGATAGCTTTGATAATACAACACTGAACAGTATTTTATTGAGTAAAATCTCAAATCTTCGCAGTAGCTCCGCCAACAGTGAGTCATACAATGTTTTTGCTCTAGGCTAGTGCTACAGCGCGTCGATCTTCCTAAGCGCTCCGTGCGGTATGTGATAACTTTTCATGACATGTCATGTACTGTATACACATATACGGCATTGTCGCATTGATCAGAAAACCTCACTGAGGAGCGTGCCTTTGTGCACGTGTTTATAGAGGCGAGTTTTGCATAATGAAAAGCCAAATGTTTGCATATAAAGTACTGTTATAATGTAGAATCTAACACCTTGCTCTATTCTAAATTCTGAATTGACCTTGGTTCTCGTCACTGGTTCTTTGCAGCCAAATATTATATTCCCTAGTCTTGCTTGTCAGTTCCCTACTAAACAATGTCATAGACCCCACTTGCAGTTGACCTTATAACATGACATCTGGAGAGCAACTTGAAACAAACCGCTATATACTCAGTAGAGCGAATAAAGAACTCTCTTTGCTTTCATAATATATATGCAATGTTTTGCCACAGGTAATTAAAGTGCAAGAGATGTACTGTATACAGCAACTAACTACATAACTCAGTAGATATTAAGGAACTAATCAACCAACCAACTATTGAACTATGCCTGTATTTGGTCTGAATGACTGTATCCCCCCCCCTCCCAAAAAAAAATTCCCAATATGACATAAAATTACACAAACCTGGCAATGAGAAAATGTTGATTTAACAATCATCAAAACTGATCCAGGTAGAGAGTTGACTTGCTGGATGGTGATACATTGAAATGTCTCGTAAATATGCTTCACGCAAGTTTCGATGCAGTTTAACACAGTTAACACCACCTTATAGCAAACAATTAAAGCAGAGATTTAAAGTGTTATTTCAGGATTTTATAAGGCTGACTTACACTACACAACTTTTGCCTAAAACTTGAGTTGTACTGACTGTGTAAATCAAGCACACAACTCACCTACGACAACGTAGGCAAGTTGTGTTGACTTACACAGTACACAGCTCAAGTTGAAAGCAGTTTGCATTCGCCAGTCAGTTTTAGGCAAACGTTGTGTAGTGTAAATTGGCCTATATACTGGGTACATTTCAATAAGGCTGTCACATGACGACCTGCATGCAGCGCAACTGATTTTCACGTGAACATAAATGTCATATAGAAATTTGGGAAATTAGTATGTAACTGGATAGATTTGGTTCAAATGCGATTGTGAAATCACAGATTAGGTATAGCAAAGTAGAATTCTTTAATTAAAAAATTTCTCCACTAAAGGCTAAATTTAATTAACATAAACAAGGTGGGGCCAAGTGAATGCCAATGGAGCTCCAATTAATTTTTACCATCCCAAAACTTCTGATGAGTAGACTAAGTTTGAAACAACAGTCCTGAACCACTTTAGAAAAAAATTCAAAACAGTTCGACATTTCGAGGAAAGACCCATTGCCTGGAGATTACTGGTGAGTACATATCCCCTTCAGGCAAAGGACTTTTACTGAAAAGGTCTGTAGTAACTTCTTCAGGGAGATCAAACACAAACTACACTTACTGTAGCTTGTATTTGGATGTTGACTGGGTTTTTACACATACAGCTTCCCTGTTATATGCACTCACTAGTAAAATATTCTAATGTTAGACAGTGTAAAATACATAATCAAAATACTAATGGATCAAGACAACATTCATACCAAGAGAAGATCATGTAAAAGTTGTGATTTATTGATTGCAGTGTTTGGTTCAAGTTCATTTTCAAGCTGGACAATATCTTCTATTTCAAGGAAGATTTTGTCTACATACAATGGTAGCTAAAAAAATATTATATACTTCAAAATTATATAGCAAAAATATATACATAGCATTGCTTTAACTCACTGGGTGCCAGCTAGCATTCTCCCCTTGATGAGTAAAATCATCTGGCATTAGACAGAGTAAAAATAATAAAGCATTAGACACATGGGCAGATAATCTGATTAAAGGGTATGAGCAACAAAATTTAAATATTTAGACTGAAACAACTCCTTAAACTGTAGAATAAGTCATCTTACAAAATTTTCATATCTTTCTTTGGTTAGAAGATATTTCAGTTTATTTTATATGAAAAGAAGATGCTGGGTAAACTTTTTGACAGCTAGTCCACAGGACTCTAAAAACTTCATATTTTTCTTTGTACAGTATGCTAGATTCTAAAGGCAATGGTAGGGTTGGGCGATATTTAAAAAATCGTCTCACGATTATTGTCAAGGAAATTATCACGATATTCGATAATATCGCGATAAATGCAATTAAAACAATGACCACATTTTTTCAATTTTAATTAATATCATTGCATAGTAAGCTTATATATATAATTTTATTAAAACAACAAATTAGTAAAGTGAATTATGAATAATACTTTTTCTAGTCTAATATTTACTGTTCATAATAGAACTGCCTATGCAGTGTCCGCAATTCCATTGTTCAGCAGATTAATACATAAATATTAGCTTTTGTATTGTATTAAATTCGTATTTAATTCAGGAAATAGTTTTAATTCTTTTAAAAACTATATTTTCTAGGGAATTGAAATAATTTTTTAGGATTTTATAACTGCTATATACACATGCGAAGCAATATCACGATAGTCATCGAGCATGACGATAATTTCGATATATCGTCGCTCAACTTTCTACCTCCGATACGATAATCGTGATTGAAAATATCGCGATAAATCAAAATATCGCCCAACCCTAGGCAATGGAATAATGATTTCAGCTATTTTGAACAGCGAGCTTTATGACTTTGGTGTGACTGCAATCTTTGAACATATTTTACTGGCCTGTGATGTCATAGATTTGTTTTGGTGCTCTCTCCTTGACAAGTAAAATCATCTGGTGTTAGACAGAGTAAAATAATAAAGCCGGGTGCATTAGGGTGCAATGCAACTTAATGGCCGGGTTAAAGATGCACAGCAGTGCAAGTAAGTAGCAGTGACTTACATCTGGAAACACATGACACAAGAGAGTTTCCTCCAAAGTTGACAGAGACAATTTTGGCAGCAATCCATGACAGAGAAATGTTAAAACATCTGCAAAGATTAAAGTTTGTAACAAAATCAAAATTTAAGTGATATGCAGTGTGTAACAGTTCTTGAAAGTTGAAACTAATTTCAACAGACATACCAATTTTTTCTTTATGTTCCAATGTTTCATGGAATAATGTTTACTTATTGTTAAAGAAACTATCAGTAACTGTTTACTCTTATTAATTAAACTCAATATATACAGTACTATTAGGTTGGTATAATCTTGTAGAGTCTGTCCGCTTTTATATTAACTAGTACATAAAAGCTCATGTAATTTTCCCAACCTACATTACTATCTTCTCGATGAAGGGCATTCTCTTTGAACATATTGTTACAGTAACATATACTTTCGAGATCATGTATGATTGATTTATTTGGGAACTGAATTAGCTTGGCTTGCCATTAGTTCCCACTTGAGTGTGGAAAGATCCTAGGTATTAACCGGTATCACCTAATACTGTAGGCTGTGGGTTTGATAATAGTAAAATATCCTAGGATGTCAAGAGGAGGAGGGGGTCATTAACATTCCATTTCCTCCATCTGGAATGACCCAATAATTCACTGCACATGTTACTGAGGCCCTGGTAGGGTAAATTCCACATGAGCAGTGAATTATTGGGTCATTCCAGATGGAGGAAATAGAATGTTAATGACCCCTCCTCCTCTTGACATATCCTAGTATATTTTACTATTATCAAACCCACAAACTATTAGGTGATACCGGCAAGCCAAGCTAATCCAGTTCCCAAATAAATTATACATGATCTCAAAAGTAAATGTTACTGTAAATGTTAAAATGGTGACATATTATGAAAAATAAAAGTAGCAACATTTCACACAAACACTGTGACATGAAAATGGTAGAGGACAATAGCAAAAATTCCGAAACTGTGACATGGGAATGTTTCAAGTGGCGATATTGCTTGTTTTGAAAATGAAACGATCAACATTCATACCCACCCTAACAGGGCTTTGTTACTGGTTTATTATCCCACTCCATGTGTGGCAAATGACTAGCTAGTTTTATTCATGCGAGCCTCTCTTTTATACTTCTATTAATTATTAAATGCACATACACTTCTTGCCTTGTTCACATTTTGCTGGCAGGCAAATTCGGATTATACAAAAGATAATTGGATTTAACAATGCATATTTCAATAACAAGTTCAAGACTTAAAGACTTTCGCCTCCCAGAAAACGTAAACAAGGGCTCTATATTTGAGCTCGCCGTTATAAATAATAAACATTTTACTTTTTAAAATGTCATGTTATATTGTTTATAATAACTATTTTTGGCATATATCTATATACTCATGTCCACAAATTTACACCTTTCTAAAATCTTCTACAAACTACAAACTACAAAAGGATATAATAGCCTGGGGAATGACTTCTTGAAGGTCGCGTTCCTCGTGCCTCCATTCTTGTGGTATCGTAATTCGCGTTGTAGCCATTATTAAGCCTCAAACAAACCCTCAAACATATTTCCAGAAATATAAACTGATGTTAGATATCCTTAAAAACAATCTAGTGACCGTCATTTTGCAAATAAAGGCTAAAAAATAAAGAAATTTCGATTAATTTCCACAATTTCCTCCACTCCATTGTCAACCTTTTGTTGGGAAACAATATCCGTACGGAAAAAGTTGAACCAAAAATTGGCGGGAAAATTAATACTCGGTTCCAATCTATGGTTCCAATCCGCCGTATTGCAAGTAGCCTGCTCACAGGCTCTATTATATAGAGCCTGCGACTTTTATTGATATTTTTTCAATACGCCCCCTTTGAGATAATTGAATATCCGGTAAATAGTAGCCAATCAAAGCAAGTTTTGTTAATTAGATTACCAGAGGTTATTAACAACAACAAACAGTTTCTCGCGCAATTTTACGTCTGTATCTTTCACTAGGATTCCAAGGTCTAAACTTTAATCTAAAATAATTCATGGTCGTTTTTTCCCTAAAGTGTTCTAATATTTAAAACATAGTCCCGTTTGTATATTGCTGTCTTGTTCGTACATTGCCGTTTTAAATTATGTAACTATACTACAGAGACGTAAAATTTTTACTCTGTTAGTTAATGTATTTTATATATTGATATCCAAAATATAACTGTAAGATTTAAGGAAACGTATTTAGGTTTTGAACAAAGTAACAAACACTATTTATTAAAAGTGTCGAACAATAGCAGGCTAAAAAACATTAATCATTATTGCGGAAGTCTGTCATTTGCTCAATAATACAATTAACTCAATAGACAATAGACAATTTGAAAACCCGTGGCCGTGGCATCGATTCTGCCGTGTTTAATAACTACATTTTTTTGTAAAAAGCTCTTGTTGTAATAATATATGTCACTAGTTGAAACTCCCAAAAATAAAGTCACAAAGAGAGAGAGGACTTCGGTCAAAGAACACGCAAACGACTATTGCAAAATTTCCAGGTGTAAATTCAAATTGGCCAGGTGTTCTAAGAACAACTTTCCTCGACGGCGTCTGTTTTAATAATTTGCCCATTGTCTTGACTTATTCAAGACCAGATTGTTTAGGCAGAAAGCCTTGGGTTGACAGGGAAGTAGTTGGGAGAAATGTTCGGAGGCATTTGACAATCAACTGCTTTATACTAGCTGATTCACTGCCTGTGTCTCAACGAACGTCTCGCTGGGCTAACCTTAAGTTGTTCAACGTTTGAAACCGCAAGTGATGTAAACGCGGTTAGATAAATTGTCAGCCTGAACTAGACTTATTTTACTCTCTCTGCAAAGATCAGCAAGGCATACGTCGAAGTTTTCCCTTGTACTTCTTTGGAAAAGGTTTATTATATTTATAGCTGACGAAGACAAAGTATCGGTATATTACATGTAAACTTTTATCAAATCCCGTTGGAAGTACAGTTAATATTGCTAACCTTCGCTCATCCTTCAACGTTAATTTAAATTGAAAGTTTCTCAAATACATTCAGTTTAATACTTCTTCGAAGAGATAAACAAAGTCATGGTTTTATACGCCACTGATTGAATGCCAGCTTTAAAATTACATTGCGAAATGTCGTACGAGTTAAATATTTGCACGATATTAACTCATGGGGCACTTCTGACCAATGGGAATTTTGCGTACGCTCCGTACGCATAAATCGACTTTTTACTAATAAAGGTCGCAGGCCGTTCCTCCCATGCAGCCTCTGCCTGACAACGGCCTGCGAGCAGGCTATATTGCAAGCGGTTTCCCAATCTCGTTCCCCGAACATGCCCGTTCGCAGGTTAAGGGTGGGCATAGCTCTCTGCAGCACAGAATAAGGCACACAGAAGCGCCACTTGGCCGCCATCTTCCTAGCCAGTCGATTACATTTTCTGGCCAATAAACGCGCTGTATTGGCTGAAGGCCCCGCCTTCTGGCCAGTCAACTGCATGTTTTTGCATAGAAAAATGGTGACACGTCGCACCGCTGAGCGGCCCTTCTGGTACTGATCTTTTTTCTGTGCTCTGGAGAAATCGAATTGATTCAGGCCCACTCTCCTCCGCAGAGCCTTACGAATTTTTAGTAAAATTGCGTAATATTAAAGGGGGGGGGGACAAATTACGCAAGGTATGATGGGAAGACGGAAGCTACGTAAGGAAGCTACATTTTGTCAACCATCGATCTCACACCCCCCCCGTCGCGTACCACTAAGTATCCTCTACTATCCCTACAAATCCTATATAATTCAGACTCTGCGGAGGAGAGTGATTCAGGTCTGTGATTGGCTAACGGCAGATAGTACGTTGGAGTGTATCTAAAAGTCGAGGGTCGAGAGTCGAGAGTAAATGTCGAGAGTCGAGAGTAAATGTCGAGAGTCGAGAGTAAAAGTCGAGAGTCGAGAGTAAAAAGTCGAGAGTCGAGAGTAAAAAGTCGAGAGTCGATCGAGAGTAAAAAGTCGAGAGTCGGCATATGTCATCAAAAACAACAAAGTCAAAATATTTTTAACCACGTTTAACACAATCTATATATAGCTTTACATAGCCATTCCGTAACAAGTACCAACGGCTGAAATACAAATGTCGCATTTGATGCCTCAATCTTGCTAAAGGTTTTCACATGTCATTTCATTCTAACTGACACATAAACTCCGCTGAATTTTGACAGCCATCTCCAGGCTTGTAACTAAAATGAGGGTCCTGAGGGGGGAGGGGGGGAGGTTGTATTCCCATTTCCCAGCCCAAATTTTGACTAAATCCCATTGTCCCAGAGCACAAATCGCATCATCTCAGTGGCTGTCCTGCTCAAATCTTAATCCCACTCCCATTTTCTATTGTTTTTTTTGCTGATGAATCCCAGTCCCAATGCCTGAATTAAGAAATCCCATTTTCCCACCCAAAAATAAGCAAATCCCAGTTCCCATTTTACCCCTTCAGGACCCTCTAAAATGTCACTTATTCATTAACGCACGTTTATATCAAACGAGAGTAGGCATGGCCCGATTGTGCTCGGCAACTTTTGAGCAACTTTTTGCGTTTGGAGCAACTTTTTTCAGTTCGAGCAACTTGAAGCAACTTTTTCGTTTTTGAGCAATTTCTGAGCAACTTTTAGACTTTTTACTAAAATTAAAACTTTACAGCTTGAAATATTGAAATGTTTACAACTTCATTTTCTGCGATATACTTCTGTGCACATTCTGTATCAGTACAGGGTAATATATGATGTGCTCAGGCTCAATTAAATATTTTATGTAATATGCTGTAAATAATACACCCTTGAATGCATGCTGCTTCCTTGCTTTCCCTTGGTATTTGCTTGTTAGGGGACTAGGGTTGCTGTGTTCTCTCGTCGAACCCCAAACTTGGAAATAATTAGCGTAAGAAACGCAGAGCTATAAAGACAACACTTGCGATGTTGTTTTATTGGAAGATTTGTTATTCTAGGTATTCGTGTTGATATTTGTATGACATTTGTATTGCTATTTGTTAAACTTAAAAAGTTTATTGTTAATTACAAGAAGTTCATCCGAGCGTGCAAAAATTGTATAAATCTCCTGATTAACGTAATACGTACGGGCAACTTTTTGAATTTTAGTAGCAACTTTTTTCTATTTCGGGCAACTTTTGAGCAACTTTTATGCTTTTTAGCGAGCAACTTTCTAGCTTTAGCGAGCACTAACTTTTTTGGATTTCACGAGCACAATCGGGCCATGAACGAGAGCGTATTAAGTGATCCACGTTGATCACAATCTAACGATTCATACAATTGTGAATTCATAAATACGAGCCAGTAAAAATAGGATTGTTTTGTCGTATTTGTGACTCTATCGGGTGGTCATATGTCTCGCACGTGATTGCAAAGTCCTAGTATTTATATGTAGCGTCACATATGTGATATGAGTAATTTTTCGCGGAAATGGGTGCATGTAAAAGCGGGAAGGATGGACAGTTATATATATAAGGAAGCGATAAAACTAGTTATTAGATAATAGTTATTATTATTGAATGTTGTGGCTAAATTTTTCCGAAAGTTTTTGTTTTATATTATACTGGATTATTCCTTTGATTGTATATGCCTCTTGTTTTCTTTAATTTCGAGAATTTGAGCATACTAATTATGTTTCTCATATTGTTTGCTTTATGTTCCGATATAGGAAATGAAATTAGTTCAGCCGTCATAGGCGTACGGGCGGGAAAAATCAGGGAGCCAGAAAGAAAATTACCCGACTTTTGCCCACTGAATAAAATTTTCCGTGTAACTAAATTTCCAAAATTGTCGTTGGGAAGTAGACAAAAATTTTCAAATACCATATTGCATGTACTGTCTTCTTTTTAAATTAATTTCCCCCAATTTTTGCCCGAATTTATACGTTTATAATTTGCATGACTTTATTTTGACTGGAGCGCAGGACTGCCCCCTCCCTCCCCGCCCGTACGGCTATAATCAGCCGTTGTTACGGATCGGTTAATATATATTGTGTTAAAAATATTTTGACTTTGTTGTTTCTGATGACAATTTTGCCGACTCTCGATCTCACTTTTTACTCTCGTCGACTCTCGACTTTTTACTCTCGATCGACTCTCGACATTTTACTCCCGACTCTCGACTTTTTACTCTCGACTCTCGACTTTTACTCTCGACTCTCGACTTTTACTCTCGACTCTCGACTTTTACTCTCGACTCTCGACTTTTACTCTCGACTCTCGACCTTTACTCTCGACTCTCGACCCTCGACTTTTAGATACACTCAGTACGTTGGATATCCAACGTGAGTTCTACGCATGCTTGACAAGTTGCAAAATATAAACAAAGTATTTGGAATGGTTAGATGGAAAACACGGAGTCGGAGTTCCGGAGTCGGAGCCCCGGAGTCGGAGTCCCGGAGTCGGAGTCCCGGAGTCTGACGTAAAATAAAAATATGGAAAACACGGAGTCATATGGAAAACACGGAGTCTGACGTCAGAGAAAAATATGGAAAACACGGAGTCATGTGGAAAACACGGAGTCTGACGTATTGTCAGCATGAAAATATGGAAAATAGTAATTAAACTAGAAGTTACTATCGCAAGGAAAGTGCTGCCTCACCCCCAAGGGATCAAAGGCAGTCTGCACAATTTGCTGAATAAGGGGCTGTTTATATGATCCCGCTTTGCCAGGACAAGTACGAGGCGGATGAATTCGATGTATTGAAAGAAGTTATGGTGCACGATTCAACAAAAACTTCATTATTTTCTAGAGATAGTTTGTAGTTAACTGTAAACGAAAGTATATTTTGTGTTCAATATATAGACCACAGTACCTGAAGATGGAGTAAATCTCCGAAACGTCGTTTGTTAATGTAATAAACACATTTAAAAAAAGTCTTACTGTGGTCTATATATTGAACAAAAAATATACTATTAACATGAGGCTCAGGGAAAGTTCATTCCTAAACATTTTGTAAACGAAAGGTTTTTTCAAGCACCAATAATAATCTTCTTGAACACAAGATCTTCTTTACAACATTTGAGTTCGATTAACCAGCATTTAAACTTTTGTTTAGCCCAGTGACTTATTTCAATACAACAAAAACATCCCACCTTCCCGCATTATGTAAACAGCCCCTAAGGCGTTCAGGGGGCAGGAATTCTATTTTTTGGCACGGGCAGTTTTGCATGAATATCTTCAATGCTTACAACGTCTTGCTTTTGTATGTATAATTATAATGCTGTCAGTGGTGAAGATAGCCATAGCAACAGGTCATGCTATGCAAGTTTTTAATGATTTGTTTGATTCAAATAGATGCAAGTTTATCAGCATAGGCATAGCATGACCAGTTGCAATGACTAGCTCGCCACTAACCAGAGATCAGGCTCTATTTTACAAATATAGCCTGACACAAACATTAATGTGATAGCTTTCCACCCACAGCAAAGTTTATATTTAGTATCCAATCAAAATGCCGCAGGAGAAATTTAAATTTCACACAACGACAACAATCTAATTATAGTTGTGCTCACTATAAAATATATCATCAACAATAGTATAAATATCTAATTAGAACCAACCAATCAAATGACAGATTAAAAAATCTTTTGTCTCATAGACCAATCAGATTTACAACCGAATATGGCTGTAAGGCATGTTAGGGTTTGTATCAGGCCTATTTATTTATTTATAGGCCTGATCGCAGGTTAGCTCACCACTGAATACTGTACAATATCATATATTTATATACATAAACGATAATAATACTTGAATGAATCATTGGACATGTAGAATTTAATAACAATTTCATGTATAGAAATACTATACAAAACTACCCCTATCGCAGAACAACTGACATTTTTGTTTAATTTAATTAATCCATCAGCTTCATATGACACCATTCATTTGTAAAGATTAAGATTGTACTCAGTCAGAACTTCAAAACTATATAATAAGAAAGATATTGTGAGCATTATTGAAAAAAATATAGTGTACCCTGAAATGTAATAACACAGCCAGGTGAATATATGACTGTATTATGTTAAC
The DNA here is from genome assembly GCA_902702795.2 of Paramuricea clavata. NCBI lineage: Eukaryota > Metazoa > Cnidaria > Anthozoa > Malacalcyonacea > Plexauridae > Paramuricea > Paramuricea clavata. The sequence continues at coordinate 16,878 of CACRXK020005015.1, forward strand.
CTGAGTATCAGGCTCTCGGTATTGAAGAGAGCCTGACACAATTCGCCTCTACGGGCTTTCCACCCCCAGAATATCAGCCAATTAAAATTATTTCCGGTTGTAGCATATTTCCGGTTGTCCGCTACAGGTATGTAAATACGCAAATTTCGTTATTTGCAGTTTTATATAAATTTGAATAAATACGGAGAAAAATCGGTATGTTTTTGTCGAAATATCCACATGATGGAATTCCAAGCGTAAACTATGCCTTATTCGGGGAACCATAGCTCGATGGCTTTTTCCAGGAGTCTAAAGAGACAACATTCGGCGCTCTGAATAGGATTTCTTCTTCCTCGGTCCTCGTGTCATGTTAATAGTTTGTTCGAGACAGCTATTCGCTTCAACTGCGTCTGACACAGCGGCTATTGTCTTCAATTTCTGCCTGATGTTGGCATATTAGTTCGAGCGAGCTGACTACTATATCCTTGCAGGTCTTGGAAAACAGCTCGGCAATAAACTGATAAATATAAAGGCTTCAGCTTTTTGGAACTAAATATTTGAAAATTTCCGACACCACATATTTTCGTTCTACGGCGACTATTACGGCGAGATATTTAGACACGCTTCAGGCTACTATGACTATGTAGTTTTAGTTTTATACCGAGTAAAATGTTGCTGCAAAAGCATTTTCAACGTCTTTTCGTACTTATTTTGTCATTTTTAGGCTTAATTAATTGAAAATAAATTTCAGAAATAAAGCACTTTTAACAGTATATTGACAAAATTACAAATTCTATTTTTGGTGTTTACATACGCCGGTCATATATTTCCGGTTTGAATCACATGATGCGTTTTATCGTCTCTTAGCCAATCAGCATAACATCCAGATTCTGGATGTTGAACATGGCTTTTGAGGCGTTTCGTGTCAGGCCCTCTTTCAATACCGAGGGCCTGATACTCAGGTTAGTATTATGTAGGCCAGTCCTATCTCAGAGATATATTTTTACAGACTGTCATACCTTGTACAAAAGTCGGTTGACATGCTATTACATGTATTAACTGCTGGTAAGTTAATATTTCCAGATAACCACAGGTAGATTTACTGGGGGGTTAGGTATGGTTAACTTCCCTCTGTAATCTCTCTAACCCCGAGGTCTTATAAAATGTTCAACACTTCAACCCCACCAAAATTTCGCTTCATCCCTCCTATTTTGTGTGAAAAAGTCGTTAACCCTACACCCGAAGCTCTACTAGATTCACCCCTACTATAAATAATGAAAACACGCCCTTGCAGGCAACAATCCAAACTGGATTGCTATATCATTCCACGTAAACTTGTTTTTAAAACGTGATGAAAGCACATTGCTATAAACATGTAGAATAAACACTAAACTCAACGCCTTGGGACATCACCACACAAACAAATAAACTATTTATACTGTAGTTTATCATGATAAATTCATGCTGATAGTTCTGCATGAAATTATAGTGTTCTAAATATATTAAACGCACATTGCTATAAACATGTAGAATAAACACTATTCACTAAACTCATCGCCTTGGGACATCACCACACAAACAAATAAACTATTTATAGTTTATCATGATAAATTCATGCTGATAGTTCATTAAATTATAGTGTTCTAAATATAAACGCCTTCGGCTTCATGTATATTTATCGAAGTGCATGTCTATACAGCTGGTTTTGCATGATGATATGGAAAGCCATAGCTGTCTTAAGTGATCAAACGTCATTTTGTTGGGTGCTTTTAACATTATACTCGGTTCTTTCGGCATTATTTGCGGTGCTTTCGCCATTATACGAGGTGGTTCAAGCATTACACGCGGTGGTTCTAGCATTATACGCGGTGGTTCTACCATTATACGCGGTGATTTCAACATTATACGCGGTGCTTTCGCCATTATACGCGGTGCTTTCGCCATTATACGCGGTGCTTTCACCATTATACGCGGTGGTTCGAGCATTATACGCGGTGCTTTCACCATTATACGCGGTGCTTTCACCATTATACGCGGTGCTTCCAACATTATACGCGGTGCTTTCGTCATTATACGCAGTTAGCGTTACGCGCGGTGCTTTCACCATTATATGCGGTGGTTCGAGCATTATATGCGGTGGTTCGAGCATTATACGCGGTGGTTCGAGCATTATATGTGGTGGTTCGAGCATTATACGCGGTGCTTTCATCATCATACTCATTTGCATCATTATGTGGTAGTGAGCATCATTATGTGGTAGTGAGCCAGTATGTTTGGACAGCGGCTTAGAAAGAATATTTTATACTTCGTGTCTCGATCACATGTTAGCATTTGTATGTTTTGCGACGGCAAATTTTCGCAATATATTTAGAGTTTTTTGAGGGGAAAAAACGTTTACTTCGAACACGATTAATGTTGAAAGAATGCTATTTAGTGCTATATTTTTTTTTTGTCATCGACGAAATACTTCGATCTCTGGGCATGGAGGCAGTTTTTTTTAAGTTTAGATATAGGTAATGAGAACCATATTGCCTATTGTAATAATTTTATGACACAATAGTCCCCAAATGTTAGATCCAAAAGTGTAGTGTGAAATATGATAGTGCATGTGATGGCCTCGTGTTGTTGGCACAATGTATGCCTGTGAAAATTATGTTGAGATAAAACTGAGGAAAAACGACTTGTATTTGTATAAATGTGAACCTAAGAAATATAAGTAGGCTACAGGTGTAGATTTATGAAACATAAAATTGGAGATGCATGTGGATCCATGTGTGATTGTAACTATTGTAACGGTAAAATATATCCTGTGGTGTAAAAAAATATTTGATCTGCCCAAAAGGTATGATCGCGCTGAACTTAAAAAAGCGTGTATGGAAGCACATGTAAAATATATAAAGCGAGAGAAAGAAATAGTCACGTGCCGTAAAAGTCGGTATCCCTGTACGCGGCGTTTCGTCCTTCATGGAATGGTCAGCAGGGATTTGGGGCTGGCGCATGTCATGTGAAGGATAGAATACAGAAATCGATTTGGATTACAGAGTGAATAAACATAAAAATAGCAAAATATGTGCACGACTATTGTAAAATAAATGTAAAATATAAGGTGTCTTACCAAATTGGGCCATCGTTGCATGGGCCATGGTTGTACTGAATTACTAAGGAATGTAGTATAACTATAGAGTATATAGCGTTTATATAGAGCGTCTTTCGTTACGACAGGTAGGAAGAAACAGGCGATAGAGAATTTGTCATGCAGCTGTACAACCCTGTGTCGTTTAGTGTCAGTATTGACGACCGTTCAAGTACGGTGAAAACCTAAAACAATCGCATCGACTAGACTCAGAAACGCAACAATGCATCTATTAACAATTTAGCTATATTTTTTACATACTGGGTGTCCCCAAAAAGACTATACACTGTTTGAGTTCATGTAATGTAAAACCTATATTAAAAGCTATTTCACTAAAATGAAAACCATTCTATTCACAAAGGATTAACTTAGATTTTGATATACAACATTTAATTTTCCGTACGATATTGACTTCGTATTTAAAGTTCCGAGGAGTTTTAAACATTGTCGAAAAAACGACAAAAATTGCCGCATCAGACTAAATTGAAATAAAAATTACACTTAAAGATTGATTGGAATGAAACAAAAAAGTAATAATTTACGTCGATGTCCTTTGCATGGGCTAATTGTGATTCAAATTGGTAATGAAATACTGTAAACATTGTCGATTAGATTTTTGGATCAACAAATGATTCAAAACGCTTATGATGGCATGATTTCTAGAGCATACACAACGGTTCATTCAGGCTCAAAGACACGCTTTTCCTGATGAGTAGACTCAGTCAATCCTTTGTACATAAATTCATTCTTTTAGCAAGAATAAAAATTTGATATGCCGTTTTATGCTAATTTTTAACCTTTTCAGAAATGGTAGTTCAATTTCAAAACGCCAATGGTCCAACTCTGTCAACGCGCGGAAAATTAAATGTTATATACTGCGATTGTGATTTTTAATAAAAAACGTTTTGCAATCAGGGATTGAATTACACGTTTTTACATTATATGAAGTTAATTAAATTAAGATACATATTCAAAATAAGCCATATAAGAAAATATAAAATTATTAAGACGTTAATTTAAAACTACGAATAAGTTCTAATTGCATATGGGATAAAACTATTTCTAAACCGTTCAGTTTTAGCTTTAATATAATAGATATAGTTTTTTGGGGACACCCGGTATATTGTTAAATATTACAACGCAGAGATCATAACGTATAAATATTCCGTATAATATTCAAAATATATAGACCATTCAGAGTTTGGGCCACCTGTGGACTGATAACTAAATAAATATTAACCGCTGTCCAAACATACTGGCTCACTACCACATAATGATGCAAATTATGAATGCACCGCGTATAATGCTCGAACCACCGCGTATAATGATGTAAGCACCGCATATAATGCCGAAAGCACCGCGTATAATGCTAGAACCACCGCGTATAATGGTGAAAGCACCGCGTATAAAGCGAAAAGCACCCAACAAAATGCCGTTTGATCACTTAAGACAGCTATGGCTTTCCATATGATGAAAATGTAAATCATATAGTGTTTATACGTACTAAATTAAATATAATTTCGCTACCAGAAAGAAATAAAGCTATCCTTACCTGAATTACTGAAAATATCGGCGATGTTTTGCATCATGAACATGTAAATAAGCTAGCTTTAATACTGCCTGATATTCTGCTGATAAATGCTGATATTGATATAAAGCTAGAACTTGATGCTTGATCGTGTTCAATACAAAATATAAAAGTTTGACCGCCCCCCTCGTTTAAAAAAATTTCCTGGAGCCTTAATTATTTCCCCGGAATTACGACAAACATCCGACAGACAGACACATGGAGATCTCGACAATACATAACTCGGGTAAAGAGACTGGGCACAAGTAAACGCGATACTTCATGTTAAGAATAGTGTGCTGCCTTCGGCAGCAATAATATATAATTTATGCGAATATAAACAAACAGACGAATTTATAATATAACGAATTGGAAATTTTCTGCACTAATTCTGGTATTTCTCTAAAATGTCGTGAAAATATGGATTATTTTTTTTTTAAATACAATCAAGCAAATAATATTGTTTCTCTTGTCGTGTGACTTGTTCAGTTGTACAATATTTGAAGTGATTTTAATGCAGATTTTGTTCACCTCGCATGGTATTAAGGTGGCTCCCTACAGTTAGTACAGTTTAAATACGATTTATATAGATCAGACTTCATCCTCGCGACCTGAGCGTGGAAGCGTGTTTACTGTTCTGCAAAAATATTGAAACAAGCCGTGGGAAGTTTTTTGGCGTTTTTTATCTACAAAGAAAGCCCCAGTTTTTCATTATAATCCTATTTTTTTCTGAATTCGAACAGTACGTATGTTGTTAACTAGTTTAACCTATCTTTCAGTGTGTTTTTACGTATTTACGTTCAGTATTGTCTTTCATATTGCTCAAAATTTTCAACTTGTTGTTTTGCGAGCTGTCAAACTGAAATGACACTGTCTTCTATTAACTCTTGAACAGTAGTGAACTGTTGCCGAAACTTATATAAGTTCTGTCAATCAATTCAATTTACAGGTATCGTTTTATCTGCTAAATCAAATAAAACAGTTATGAGTTGTTTTATATGAAACGTTAAACTTGTAGTTCGATGTTTTGAAAAGTTTTCACACCGACTTTAACAACAAAAACAAATGTAAACTAACACTGGATTTAATACAATGCCTATAATAGTGTTTTTTATTAGTATTTTCAAGATTAATATTTTATTTTCATGTCAAACAAGTCAGAAATATCTGTTTTCTTATGTATTGTAAGCCAAAACTATAAATCACACGCTACAATTTACACGCATGCGCAGATCGTGCTCATGTCGAATCGATTTTTTTTCATGCTGGCCACGCCGATTTTAGCGATGATTTTCTCGTGTTTTCTTCGGTGAAATTTTTTTAAACTTTGTATTTTTGTTAAACAAGAGGAATGGTACAACATATCCAAATTTTAAGAAATTCTATAAATAACTTTTTCTGTAACAGTCATTCACGAATATCTCGAAAACGTATTTATAAATTCCCTTCAAATTTTGATATGTTTTTCCTTTATAGACCATAAATCTTCAAAGAAAATTTCAGAAAAATTCACCGAAGGAAAATATAGATATTGTCCATTTATTGTGAAATTAGGCAATAAAAGTGCAAAAGATTACACGTCATGGTTGCCATGGCAACACAAACACTGTTTTAATTTGTTCATAAATGGACAGCACACAGCTTCTGAACTTTCCTGGAAATGATCATATTGCCTTGTCTTAAGTGTATCTAATATAAATTCGGTTCAAAGCGAACGATACTCAAAATACCTAGAATTTTAGAGAACTGTAGGGAGCCACCTTAATACTGCTAGAATATTTCATAGTCGATTTACATGTAATATTTATAACACAAAATCTTGACGCTAAGCAGATATGCTGCTTGGAAACAGCGTTGTTATTTATAGGCCACATAAAATAAATATAGAAATTTTGTATTTCATAAAGTATTACAATGCTTTTGAAATGGATAATTTTAAGTGAAACCCACCTGTTGTGGACTTAAAATACTGCTAGGAATACTGCTAGGGATACTGCTAGGGATTGTGGCTCACTAATTTACTGTTTTCATAGATTTTTGTCCAAGCAATTAAGTTATAAAGAACAAAATAATGGGTGTCTGTAAAAGCCGGAACCCCACTCGGAACACCCGGAACCCACCCGGAACACCCGGAACCCCACCCGGAACACCCGGAACCCCTCCCGGAACACCCGGAACCCTACCCGGAACACCCGGAACCCTACCCGGAACACCCGGAACCCCTCCCGGAACACCTGGAACCCTACCCGAAACCCCACCCGGAACACTCTGGGATACGAGCTATGAAGCAACGCACATGTTTCTCTATAAATTCACGTGTTTCGCATTAAATTCGGGGTGATGGATGGTTACGATCTTTACTTTTTACTTGTATTGTTGTTTTTTTAAAATAATTTTTCTCATGGGCAAGGATAAATATATTATGTCGGGAGGTATATAATATCAAATGCATGAGTTTTGCTTGTTTGTAAACGTGCAAACGAAGTTTCACTCGAGGCGTTTGCCGCATGTACTATATTTTTCGTTTTCAATATTCTGCCGTACTATGTACCTGTGACTCTATTCTAAATTTAGTTGAACAATAACCAATATTTAACTTTGCTATCTTTTTTATTATTTGAATAATATGTTTGCATATGGTTACTTTTACTTGCAATTGTATGAAACGGCGCCATGTAGGAATTTAGAGGAATTATAAAGTTTATCCGTATTTATTACAATACGAATTCTCGTGGATTTGGGACATTTTTCATGGATTTCTTTACTAGACTTACTCGCTTTTTTGGAACTTTGAAAGACGTTTTAGTAATTTAGAGGCTGTTTTGTATATGACAATGACTGCAGCCTACGGTGAAAGTGCACGCGCGAGATCTCAGAATAACAGTATTATTAAGTAAGCCCCCTTGATGACTGTGTACGCTGTTGGGGCAAACTCATTCTCATCAGAAATATGTTTAAAGGCACAGTTCTGCCTTTTGAACGATGGTTTTTAAGGCGCATTTCAGCCCTTTTAATTGAAAAAACTAAGTAGGAAAATCAGTTAAGTATGATTCAAAATCAGTAAACTCGATGTTTAAACAATAAAAATGTTTTAAAATGTTAAAAACATTGAGTTTGGTGATCTTGAATTATGCTTAATTGATTTTTATAGCTAGTTTTTTCAATTAAAAGAGCTGAATTGCGCCTTAAAAACCATCGTTCAACAGGCTGAACTGTGCCTTTAAATAAAGTAGCTAATATATTATATGTATTGCTAGAAATTCCCAAAACATTCATTTGTCATTGAAAACGTTAACAACCAACAAGCAGGATGATGTCATATAAATATAGACACGAGGCAAAACGTCCATGTTCCTTCGATCAACGGCAGTAAATAAATATTGTATTTAATATATTAAATTAAGGACTGTGTTACTGTTGAAGGTATAACATGAACGTTTTGCCCAGTGGCTAGTGCTTTATATATACGACACCAGCTTGTTGATTTGGTTGTCAACGTTTCCAATGACAAATAAATGTTTTGGGAATTTCTAGCATTAATACATATAATTTATTAGCTTACGTTCGTGCACTTTTACTGTAGGCTGCAGTTATTGGCATATACAAAACAGCCTCTAAATTACTAAAACGTCTTTCAAAGTTTCAAAAAAGCGAGTAAGTGTAGTAAAGAAATCCATGAAAAATGTCCCAAATCCACGAGAATTCGTATATATTGTAATAAATACGGATGAACTTTATAATTCCTCTAAATTCTTACATGGCGCTGTTTCATACAATTTCAAGTCAAAGTAACCATATATGCAAACATATTATTCAAATAATAAAAAAGATAGCAAAGTTAAATATTGGTTATTGTTCAACTAAATTTAGAATAGAGTCACAGGTACATAGTACGGCAGAATATTGAAAACGAAAAATATAGTACATGCGGCAAACGCCTCGAGCGAAACTTCGTTTGCACGTTTACAAACAAGCAAAACTTATGCATTTGATATTATATACCTCCCGACATAATATATTTATCCTTGCCCATGAGAAAAATTATTTAAAAAAAAATAACAATACAAGTAAAAAGTAAAGATCTTAACCATCTATCACCCCGAATTTAATGCGAAACACGAGAATTTATAGAGAAACACGTGCGTTGCTTCATAGCTCGTATTCCAGCGTGCTCCGGGTGGGATTCCGGGTGTTCTGGGTGGGGTTCCGGGTGTTCCGGGTGGGGTTCCGGGTGTTCCGGGTAGGGTTCCGGGTGTTCCGGGAGGGGTTCCGGGTGTTCCGGGTAGGGTTCCGAGTGTTCCGGGTGGGGTCCGGGTGGGTTCCGGGTGTTCCGGGTGGGTTCCGGGTGTTCCGGGTGGGGTTCCGGCTTTTACACACACCCGTTCTTTCAGCGTCGTGTGTGTCCAAAATTCGTCAAAGATTTTGATGAAGCCCTTTCAAAATACTGTTTGTTTGATTTATTTTCTTCCATAAAGCATAAAAGAAAAGAAATTCGAAGAAATCGATAATGGAATTTGTTACGTGCGTTTGACCTTTATATTAATTCTCGCCTTGACCGAGCTATTTTTAAAACTGTTGTTTATCTGAACTTGCAACCAATCAAAATCCTTCATGATGCTGATCAACCAATCAGATTTCCCGTCCACCAGGTGGACGGGAATCCCACACTTTAGATAGGTTTTGTGTCAGGCCCTATTCTGTGATAGGGCCTGAACTTCAGGTTACCATCTTCCTAGCCAGTCGATTACATTTTCTGGCCAATAAACGCGCTGTATTGGCTGAAGGCCCCGCCTTCTGGCCAGTCAACTGCATATTTTTGCTTAGAAAAATGGTGACACGTTGCAACGCTGAGTGGCTCTTCTGGTACTGATCTTTATTCTGTGGTCAAGGCTACGCAGCCAACATCCTCGTACCCAGGGTCTTTTTGGGAACCGGGGACAATTTAAAATGGCGCACGGGAAGATCCCATATTCGCATTGTGCCTGCATAGAACTTCGCAGCGACAGTTTAATATAACAACCTTAAATTCTGTAAAGCTTTTAGTGGTATTCTTTGCGCAAAGCCGGTTGAAATGGCGCATTTTAACCAGCATCCAGCACAGCGAGTTGGCGCACTTGCTACCAGTGGAATGCGCAGCCTTCCCACCAGAAGCTGAACAGAATTGTTTACCTACAAAATAGCCACGTCTCTCAATACCAAATTACGCCGGGGAACGACGTCTTAAACCAGGGGCGAAACTAGAGGCGTTTAATTAGGGGGGGGCTGTCTCCTGGAATTTCCCTGCCAAAGCCGATAATGCCCTGCAGCAAATTATTTTTTGGCAACTATTTTTCCCAAAAATCTTGGCGAGGGGGGGGGGCGGCTGTGGTCCAAAAAAGGGTCGAAAACATTTTTACGGACATAAACCAGTTAAATTAAGGGACAAAAAATGTTTTCCGTACAAATTCCTGTTAAAACATCAGTGAACCCTTGTTTTTGCGCAAATATCTATAAAATTTGGGTCTATAAATCCCTGTAAGTTACTTAATAACTCCACATTCTATCACAATGGCATCATATAACCTATACGGGCCTAGAGATAGAGACTATAATGCAGATACACGGAAAAACGGAGGAATTGCAGTATATCTTCGACAGAACTTGGAAGTAATTCGTGTCATTCGGGAAACAGAATTTGAAATGATTAGTATTATACTTATTCTCCCAACGGGACATAAAATGTTAGTTATTGGATACTATCACCCTCCAAGATTTAGTTATGATGAAACAGATATTTTGAATCGAATTGTGGAAGTCGTTGACAATTTTTTAGACATTAACCCAAATGGCTTAGTTCTCTTTGGTGGAGACATTAATCATCTAAACGTTAGTCAACTTTCCACAATGTCTGGCATGTTGCCTTTGGTAGACTTTCCCACTACTGGGCAAGTAATTCTTGATAACTGCTTTACAAATAGACCGGAATTTTTCAATAAAGCATACCCATTGCATATACAAATGAAAACAGACCACTTGGGAGTCATTATCCCGGCAGGAATAAAATTGAAACCCCTCCGCACTAAAATCAGCTTTAGGGACTACAGAGCACAGAATAAAGTCAAATTTCAAAAGAAGCGTGCTGAGAAAAGTTGGTCTGAAGTTACGTCATTGGAAACAGTTGAAGAAACAACTAAAGTACTGGAGAACACTATCCACAATATGATAGATGAATGTTTTCCAAAGGAAACAGTTACTCTTTCCACTCGTGACCCTCCATGGATCTCTCCACTCTTAAAGTATTAAATAAGAAAAAGATCAAAGACTAAGTCAAGGAGAAAGCTATCTTGTGCGGCAGAATTAACAGAACGAATATCTGGAATAATTTCACATAATTGAACAAAAATATGGGAAAATCCGAGTGTACTGGTACAAGCCAATGGTGAAAAACGTCACATAGAAGAAATCGAGATCATATTATACTTGACAACGAGTTCAAAGAAAACTTGAACGATTACTTTGGAGAGTAATGTTGGAATAGAGACTATGAACAGCCAAGGTTGATGGTGATAGATTCAATCACAATAAAAGCTAGCTCCTCAGTTTAGCGTAACCCAGGTCAAGAACGCTTTGTTAGAAATAAGGAAAACTGCAACAGGCCCTGATGGAATCCCATTTTGGGTATGGAAAGAAAACGCTGATGTATTTGCACCTGTTATGACCAAGATTTGGAATGAATCTCTCTCTACATCCACATGGCCTACCTCTTGGTAAATTGCTCATGCATATAGATCCTTTAACAAAAGTCGAGAATCCAAAGGAATATTGTGAATTTAGAGGTATAAACGTCACACCTGTGATTGGACGATGCTTCGAAAGAACGGTTTATATTATCATTATCATAGTAAAAGATCTTTCGAGGCTGAGTTATCATCTTCCCAGTTTGCTTATCGAATCGCTGGGTGTAGAACAGACGCCTTAATTAAATTACAGTATATGTACCTGAAAGCACTAGAAGAACAAAATCGTGATGCAGTGAGATTAATTGCAATGGACTTTTCCAAAGCATTTGACAATGTAAGCCACGTAAAACTGAGTGAAAAATTGAAATCGAGTTCTATAAACCCTTATTTAGTAAATTGGTACTTAAATTTCTTAAAAGATCGAAGACAGCGGACTAGTTTTCCAAGGAACGACATGCAATTAAGTGGAAAGGTATTAACAAGGGAGTTATGCAAGGAACTGTAACAGGACCACATTTCTTTAATTTATTTATTAATGATTTGGAGATTAAAAACTGTTCCAACACCTCCTTGTTAAATTCGCGGATGATTCCTCTCTTTTCGTGCCGATTTTGAATAATACCCAAGATTGTAGTTCTAAAGCTATAGATGAATTTAAGGACTGGTCCGAATCAAACTCTTTACCTTTAAATGAGGGTAAATGTAAAGAAATGATTATATTAAAGAAAGGACGATCAGAGGATTGTGTAACACCAATTTATTGTTTTGAACGGCACTCTAGTCTTGAAATACTGGGGCTTTGATTGCAGATTTGAGAAATGTGTTAAGAAAAAGTTGATGAAAGCAAATAAATGCTTGTAATTGTTTGTAATTCGAAAGCGGAGGAATGAAGGATACAGTCAAGACGAATTAGATCTTCTTTTGAGGTCACTGGTCCAGTCACAACGTACCTATGGCTTATCAGTTATTGCTGCATCACCACCAGAATTAACAACTATTCAAAACTATAAAAGAAGATACACATCAGAACAAATAGATATTAATATACTGTTAGAGCAGACATATTGAAAGCTGTTTGGAAAGCTGTGTAAACAAAACAATCATCCGCTAAGAGAAATCTGTCCAAAAATTAAAGAATATACAGTTAAACTTAGAACACAAGAGGCACAGTGGCCGAACATTTCTACCGAGCGTTTTAAAAATATTTTTATCAATAGATGTATTTTTAGATATAATTTAGGTTTGAAATTT